>NC_069452.1:36504519-36526315 GCF_026875155.1 Cherax quadricarinatus | reverse complement strand
CTATGTCGATATAAGATGAAACAAGATGGGAGCGAGTACGTGCCTTGGGGGAACAGAGCTTTCCCCGTACGCCTCGGACTTACTCTGTTGACGACTACTCTCTGTGTTCTGTTAGTGAGGAAATTATAGATCCATCGCCCGACTTTTCCTGTTATTCCTTTAGCACCCCATTTTGTGCGCTATTACTCCATGGTCACACTTGTCGAAGGCTTTTGCAAAGTCTTTTAAAATATTGCATCTGCATCCTTTTTATCTTCTAGTGCATTTAGGACCTTGTCGTAGTGACCCCAATAGTTGAGACAGACAGGAGCGACCTGTTCTAAACCCATGTTTGCCCTGGGTTGTGTAACTGATGGGTTTCTAGATGGGGGGTGATCTTGCTTCTTAGGACCCTTTCAAAGATTTTTATGATAGGGGATGTTAGTGCATCGGTCTGTAGTTCTTTGCTGTTCCCCTTTACTGCCCCCTTTGTGGAGTGGGGCTATGTCTGTTTTTTTTTGTAACTGTTAGCTAGAATCCTAATGTCTGCCAATTTGGAAAAAGTGATTTTGCGTTGACATGAATAAAGTGAAGGCCTGTTTACATAAAACAATTATAACCCATCAATATATGGCAATGGGTTATTTGTATTAAAATTAGGTAAATCAATGTCATCATTGCAAAAGGGGGAACTGTGCCAAAGTGCATTTGCTACGGGTTAGTTTAATATTTTTTATTATGCACCCCATACCCATCCTGTGGGCGGTAGTCAAAAGATTACAGAGGACATAATTGGTCCGGGGACTGGACTCCAAAGTTTTGATAGCTGATCAAGTTAGAGGTAATGAACTCACAATTTACAAAGTAATGAACTCACAATTTTACAAAGGTAAGGAACTCCAGGTAGGTCTGGTCACAGTCATGACAAGTTACAAATTACGGAGGTACGTAATGGGTCCAGGGATTGGGCCCCCAAAGTTTTGATTGCTGAACTAGGTACAAAGGTAATGAACACACAAGTTACAAAGGTAATGAATCCTGTAAGAATGGTTACTTACGTTTATACATGGCTACAATCATGAACAAATTATAGAGTAATGAGCAATTCTCAGAATGGAAAACGCTCAAGTTGACAGTTTTTATTCGATCAATTTATTCCCACAAACGTAAAAAAACAATCCTGCATAGACAGCTTTCATAAGTAGATTCGAGGTTTCTACAAATTAATTATCCTATAACTATTAATTAAGGCCACGCATGATGCTAAAGTGATCTCATTTTAAATTTTAAATTATATTGTGGAAAATACTGTATATATTTTCCGGAAATACGGTAATTTATAGGTAAATAGATGCCCTATATTGTATTTTTAAAAGAAGTATGTTATCGAAAAGGGGAAAAACCTGCGGCTGGGGGGGGGGTCAGTCGCTATTTGGGGTTTTTTGAATTGGATACAACTTTAGTGTAATGGGAAGGAATTTGTGCTCTAGAGGTTAAAATTTGGGGTGACACCTCAAATAGGAGGCGAAATTGTTGGATGTGCATTCCTGCATATCAGGCGACGGACAGGACAACTCCAGGAACCTCAGATAAGCTGTCTAATTTAATTTTAAATTTTCAGTCCAGTAAAATTTCATAAATGTAGGCAAAAGGGGGTGGGTCCTGTACATGAGACATTAACTCCAGTCAAATTGGTGAGTGAAAATGATTAAGATATTCTCTTTGTTATATAAATGTGTGTATATACTCTAATCCTTTTTTAATTTTTAAATTATACAGTCCACAAATTTTTATATTTACCAGCATTCCTGGTGATGTATATTTCATTTAATTAATGGGTTTCCAGAGCAACTTGTGGATATGACAGTGGTAGGTATCGAAGGGGGGACATTTTTTGCGACCTGGGTTTGTCCCAAATTCCTATTTGTCAACTGATAAATAATAATTATCTATGTTCATTTACTGTTATGTATATAATGATACACCCAAAGTAAATGCAATTTTTCCACATTTAATATGCCCGTTGGTCCTTCTTGAACCGGAGGTAATTAGTGAAGTCATTAATTAGTTAATTACTTTATTATATGTGAAATGACAAAGGAGGTGGATGTTAATTAAGTTCACAAATTTACTTAATGTGTTGTGGATTATAATTATTACAATAAAATTTTGGGATAAGTCAAGTGTGGCTAAAGATTATATTAATGTGTATAAGTGTATGTGTAATTGATAAGCCAAGTGCAGCTAATTAAAATTAATGTGTACATTAATTTGCAAAGCCAAAGTGGCTAGGATTTATATTAATGTATTTGTATAATATTAATTTGATAAGATAATTCTGGCCAAGATTTATACCCAGTGTATGTTAATTGATAAGCCAAGTGTAACTAATATTAATGTGTATAATATTAATTTCCTATGCCAAATTCTGGCAAGGATTTATATTAATTTGTAAAAATTAATTTTGATGAGCCAAGTCTGGCTAAAGGTTTGTATTAATGTACTTTTTAAAATTTATATTATAATTTTTTTCATGTAATTGCTGAGCTCAAGTAACTAGGATTTTTCAAAGGTATTTATTTACTACAAGTACAAAGTACATGGATACAGTCCTAGCTGACAACAATGACATACTATACATAGAAAGCCACTTGTTATGCTGAGCATCTCGGCAAATAGGTCAGTGTCCCAGGATGCGACCCACACCAGTCGACTAACACCCAGGTACCCATTTTAAAAAGGAACATAGACAACAGGTGGAAAGAAACACGTCCAATGTTTCTACTCTGGCTGGGAATCGAACCCAGGCCCTCGCCGAGTGAAGCGAGAGCGTTAACCACCAGGCCAATCAGTGTTTATTAATAAAGTTGAATTTAATACATTGCATCATGGCTGAAAATGAGGAAATTAATGTAGAAGAAAAACATATGGAATATAGAGTAAAGAAAGCGTCATTGCAAGCTAGAAAGGGTCATGTAACCAAAGGGATATAATAAATGTTTGGAATTTAAAGAATCAAGAAACTGTGAATACTGATGATTTAAAATTGTATTTAGATGCTTTAGGTAATAGATATGATTCATAAAAATTATATTACAAACAAATATGAAGGAATTTGTTAGTAAACTGTGTAGATGAGACTGAAGTAGATCTCATGATTAATCAGTATTATGAATTAGAGGAAAAGATTCCCTTTTTTGTAAAAGTCAGGCCTTGAATAAATTAAAATGTGTAAACCAGGCAGTTAATCAGTCTGCTCCAACAAATAATGTCTTTGCCAAAACTCCCCCGAATTATGTTTACCTGTATTTAATCCTGGTGAAAATTGGGAGGAATTTTGGTCCAATATTTAAAGCAGCTGTGCATGACAGGAGTGACCTAGCCTGTGTAACTAAATTATTTACCTCAAAGGACAGGTAAGAGGAGATGTCACATACTCATACAAGCCTTTCCCAATGTAGATGATTTATAAAGAAGCAGTTGACTTGTTGAAAGTCACTTATGGCAATATAGAACAAAGTAGGTTGATCTAGTGAATATTGCATGACTGGAGTATCCCTCCATCCTGCAAAGGCTGGAGTATCCCTATATCCTACATGACTGGAGAAACCCTCCATCCTGCATGGCTGGAGTATCCCTATACCTACATGACTGGAGTACCCTTCATGTTAATTTAAAATCTCCAGATCACACTTACAAAGGTTTGCAGCAGTTTAAGTTAAACTGGAGAGCACTCTCAAAACTTAAGTAATAAATATAATTGAAGGAATCAGACTGGTTTTTTGAGTGCCAGTGTACAAATAAATTAAACTTTAAAAAACTTGTGATACTTGTTCGAGAGTCATTCAAGGGGTTTTTTTGGTGTGGAGGGAAAAAAGACTAGGTCTACAAGAATTAATTGTGCAGTTGCAGACCACCCCAAATAACCATTTTAAAGATGCAACACATAATAACTCTGAGGTATCTGTCAAGTTTCACAAAGGGGAAAAAATTTTCCCAATGGTAATCAAATTTCATTTCCTAAAAAAGAGTTGGATAGGGGCATATCAAGTAGCAGGGAAACAGAAATATGATTCTCCACAAAGTAAGAAGAATAAGTACCCTCCTAAGAGTAGCCCAGTTAATAAGAAACCAGTCAAAGAAAAGAGAGATTCTCTCTTCTGCAAGGGTACTCATTTTTCTAAGAATTGCATTGCATACAATTCATGGAATGATAAAGTTGATAGATTGGAGGAACTTGACAGATGTATCAGGTGTTTAGGTAATCACAATGTAAAGGACTGTTGCGCCAAATTAAACTTCTGTTATCAATGCCATAAAGGAAGACACCATATAGACATGTGTAAAGGTCTATATGATAATGTTGATAATGATAATGTTGACAATCCTGACACAACAGTAGCTAATGTAAAAATTGCTGCTAATGTTAATAATGATGGTTTTGCTGAAGTAGCCTTACCTGTGTTACAGGTAAAAATTGATGATAAAAGGCATAAATCAAAAAATGTAAATGCATTATTGGACCAGGGATCCCAGCGTACGTTCATAAAACGTAAATGTCTTGATGGAATGAAAGTACAGATGGGAGATCCCACAACTTTAAAATTATCTGGTTTACTCTCGGATAAAAGGTCTCAATTGTATGACACTGTTTATGTAACTGTCAGATTGGGCAATGAGAAAAAACGTGTTAATGCAGTAATTGTAGATAGACTTCCAGAGAAAATATCTACAGTAGGGCTTAGTAAAGCTACAGAAAGACTTTCACATAATGTAAATTTAGCACCTTCTGGTGTAAGTGATGATTCTGTAGGCCCAATAAATATTTTGATAGGTAGTGACTATTATGTCTCCTTTGTAAAGGGTATGGTAAAGAAATGTGGTGTCACCCTTTTGAAGACTGCAGGAGGCCATGTAATGTATGGTAGGATTCCTCATAATAATAAGTCATGACTAGAGGAAACTACAAATACCATAACTGTGTGCCTTACTCATGAAATCGTACCCCAGTATAATTCTTCCATAGGGGATGGTTTTGAGCCAGTGCATAAATTATGGGAATTAGACAGTATTGGAATAAATGTAAATGAAGAGAGTCCAGACGATTCTTTTACTCAGGAGCAATACCTGAGAGATGTAAAATTTGAATCTGGACAATACTGGGTGCGACTTCCGTGGAGACTGAACCATCCAGAATTGCCCACTAATTACAGAATGGCATATGGACAGTTAAAGGCTCAGCTCCGCGAACTGAGTAAGACACCAGAATTGTTAACTGCATATAATGATATAATTGCTGAACAGTTAATTAATAAATTTATAGAAGAGGTACCTCCTGAGCAAGCCAAAATTTATGGTCACTATTTGCCCCATCACGGAGTGAAGGATTCTAAGACCACTCCTTTCAGGATTGTGTTTAATTGTAGTGCCAGGAGTAACAAAAATGTACCTGGTTTAAATGACTGTTTGATGACAGGTCCGTCGTTGACGGAAAAATTAGGAGATATCTTATTAAATTTCAGAGTGAAGCACTATGCCTTTACGGCTGACATAAGTAAAGTTTTCCTAAGAGTGGGTTTACAAGAGGCTGACCGGGATTGTACCCGCTTCTTATGGCCTGAGAATCCTAGTGACCCACTTAGCCCTCTGAAAACCTTTCGCTTTAGGAGCGTATTATTTGGTGCTACATCCAGTCCATTCCTACTTCAAGTGATGATAAATGCACACTTTAAACGTATGGAAAGTCCCTTGAGTAAAGTAATGAGCAAACAATTTTATGTGGACAATTTCCTGGGTGTGACGTCAACTGAAGAGGAACTGTTAATGACTTATGGAGAGGCTAATAAAATAATGGAAAGTGCAAATATGCCTCTGAGGGAATGGAATAGTAATTCTTCCAAATTAAAGGACAAAATAAGTAAAGATTACCCTGGAGATGAAATGCCAAAATGTAGTAATGTATTGGGTTTAACTTGGGATACTGAGAGAGATTTGTTAATGTTAAAAACCTAATTAATTACAGTATGCCCAATAAATTAAACTAAGAAAGTTTTGCTTGCTGAAGTTTCCAAATGTTTTGATCCACTAGGTTAGTGTCACCCCTTACTATAAGAGGGAAATTATTAATTTCAGGAAGCATGGAAACTTAAATGTGCTTGGGATGAAATTCTACCTGAGGAATTCATTAACAGGTGGATGAATTAATTGGTGATTATGAGAAAATTCCAATGTTGGGAGTTCCCACGCCAGGTGGTTGCAGGGGTCGAGACTCGGCTCCTGGCCCTGCCTCTTCAATGATTGCTACTAGTCCTCTCTCTGCTTCCTGAGCTTTATCATACCTCTTCTTAAAACTATGTATGGTTCCTGCCTCAACTACTTCACTTGCTAGGCTATTCCACTTCCTGACGACTCTATGACTGAAGAAAATACTTCCTAACGTCCCTGTGACTCGTCTGAGTCTTCAGCTTCCAGTTGTGACTCCTTGTTCCTGTGTCCCCTCTCTGGAACATCCTATCTCTGTCCACCTTGTCTATTCCCTGCCGTATCTTGTATGTCGTTATCATGTCTCCCCTGACCCTTCTGTCCTCCAGTGTCGTCAGTCCGATTTCCCTCAACTTTTCCTCATACGACATTCCCCTGAGCTCTGGGACTAGCCTTGTTGCAAACCTTTGTACTTTCTCTAACTTCTTGACGTGCTTGACCAGGTGTGGGTTCCAGACTGGTGCTGCATTCTCCAGTATGGGCCTAACATACACAGTGTACAGTGTCTTGAACGATTCCTTATTAAGGTATCGGAATGCTATTCTCAGGTTTGCCAGGTGCCCGTATGCTGCAGCAGTTATTTGGTTGATTTTGTGCCTCCGTGACGTGCTCGGTGTTATGGTCACCCCGAGGTCTTTCTCCCTGAGTGAGGTCTGTAGTCTTTGTCCACCTAGCCTATACTCTGTGGTCTTCTTTGCCCCTCCCCAATTTTTCATGACTTTTGCATTTGGCAGGATAGAATTCGAGAAGCCAGTTTCTGGACCACATGTCTAGCCTGTCCAGGTCCCCTTGCAGTCCTGCCTCATCATCCGATTTAATTCTTCTCATCAACTTCACATCATCTGCGAATAGGGACACTTCAGAGTCTATTCCTTCCATCATATCGTTCACATATATCAAAAATAGCACTGGTCCTAGAACTGACCCCTGTGGACCCCGCTCGTCACAGGCGCCCACTGTGATACCTCTTCATGTACCATGACTCGTTGCTGCCTCCCTGTCAGGTATTCCCTGATGCATTCCAGTGCCCTCCCTGTTACATGCGCCTGATCCTCCAGCTTCTGCATTAATCTCTTGTGGGGAACTGTGTCAAAGGCCTTCCTGCAGTCTAGGAAAACGCAATCAACCCACCCCTCTCTCTCGTGTCTTACTTCTGTTACCTTGTCATAAAACTCCAGGAGGTTTGTGGTACAAGATTTGCCTTCCATGAACCCATGCTGGTTTTCATTTATAATCTTGTTCCATTCCAGGTGTTCAACCACTCTCCTCCTGATAATCTTCTCCATGACTTTGCACACAATACATGTCAGAGAGACAGGTCTGTAGTTTTAGCGCCTCGTTTCTGTTTCCTTAAATATGGGGACTACATTTGCAGTCTTCCATTTCTCAGGTAGTTGCCCAGTTTCAAGAGATGTGTTGAAGATTGTGGTTAGAGGCACACACAGCATCTCTGCTCCTTCTCTAAGGACCCATGGGGAGATGTCCGGTCCCATCGCCTCTGAGGTATCAAGGTCACTTAGCAGCTTCTTCACCACCTCCTCGGTTGTTCGTATGTCATCCTACACTTGTTGGTATATTCCCTCTTGATGTTCCCTTCTGTGCTGTCTTCCCAGAGCCCTTCCTGTCTCTACTGTAAAAACTTCCTTAAATCTCCTGTTTAGCTCCTCACATACCTCCTGATCATTTCTTGTGAGTTCTCCCCCTTCTGTCCTTAATCTGATCACCTGGTCTTTGACTGTTGTCTTCCTCCTGATGTGGCTATACAACAGTTTCGGGTCAGTCTTGATTTTCGATGCTATGTCATTTTCACACTGTCACTGGGCCTCCTCCTTACCTGTTCTCTCATGGAGAGACATCCTCAAGACCTTATTAATATCCCCTTTATTAATACCTATCTTCCACTTATACACTTCGATCAGGTCTCCCCTCATTCTTCGTCTAACAAGTGAATGTAACTTAAGAGTCTTCAATCTTTCTTCATAAGGAAGATTTCTAATGCTATGTATTAATTTAGTCATCCTACGCTGAATGTTTTCTAACGAATTTATGTCCATTTTGTAATACGGAGACCAGAACTGAGCAGCATAATCTAGGTGAGGCCTTACTAATGATGTATAAAGCTGCAGTATGACCTCTGGACTTCTGTTGCTTACACTTCTTGATATAAATCCCAGTAATCTATTTGCCTTATTACGTACGCTTAGGCATTGCTGTCTTGGTTTAAGGTTGCTGCTCACCATAACCCCCAAGTCCTTTTTGCAATCTGTATGGCTAAGTTCTACATCATTTAACTTATAAGTACTAGGGTTATGGGCACTCCCAAGCTTCAGAACCTTTCATTTATCTACATTGAACTGCATCTGCCACTTTTCTGACCAAGAATAGTATGTTTAAATCCTCCTGAAGTTCCCTAACATCTACGTTTGAATCAATTATCCTACCTATCTTTGTGTCATCGGCGAATTTGCTCATATCACTAGTAATTCCCTCATCAAGATCATTGATATATATTATAAACAACAACGGGCCCAGGACTGATCCCTGTGGAACGCCACTTGTTACAGATCCCCACTCGGATTTAACCCCATTTATGGACACTCTCTGCTTCCTGTCAGTGAGCCATGACTCGATCCACGAGAGCACTTTTCCCCCAATGCCATGAGCTGCCACTTTCTTTAACAGTCTATGGTGCGGAACTCTATCAAAAGCCTTACTAAAATCTAAGTAAGTAATATCAAATTCTTTATTGTGGTCAACAGCCTCAAAAGCTTTACTGAAGAAAGTTAATAAATTAGTTAGACAAGACCGGCCTCTTGTGAATCCATGCTGAGTATCATTAATCAAGCTATGCTTATCGAGATGGCTTCTTATAATCTCAGCTATAATTGACTAGTAATTTGCCTACAATTGAGGTCAGGCTTATTGGGCGGTAATTTGACGGTAACGACTTGTCCCCTGTTTTAAAAATAGGAGTTACATTAGCATCTTCCACATATCAGACACTACACCTGTTTGAAGAGATAAATTAAAAATATTAGTTAATGGTTCACAGAGTTCCATTTTGCATTCCTTAAGAACCCTTGAAAAAACCTCATCAGGACCCGGCGGCTTATTTTGCTTCAGTCTGTCTATCTGCTTCACAACCATCTCACTAGTGACTGTGATGTTACATAATTTATCTCTTCTAGCCCACTGTAAAAATTAATTACTGGAATATTGTTAGTGTCTTCCTGTGTAAAAACTGAGAGAAAATAATTATTTAAATCGAGCACATTTCATTCTCTTTGTCAGTAAGGTGCCCATAGTTATTTTTAAGGGGACCTATCTTATCTCTAACTTTTGTTCTATAGACCTGGAAAAAACTTTTTGGGTTAGTTTTAGAATCCCTAGCAACTTTAATTTCATAGTCCCTTTTAGCTTTTCTTATCCCCTTTTTAATGTCCCTCTTAATGTCAATATACTGATTCATAAGATGACCCTCACCTCTTTTGATACGCCTATAAATTCCTTTCTTATGCCCTAGTAGATATTTGAGCCTATTATTCATCCATTTTGGGTCATTTCTATTTGATCTAATTTCTTTATATGGGATAAATGCTCTTTGAGCAGCATGTATAGTGTTCAGAAAACTGTCATATTGATAGCTCTCTTCGTTACCCCAGTCAACAGATGATAAGTGTTCTCTAAGCCCATCGTAATCTGCTAAGCGAAAATCTGGGACTGTTACTGAGTTAACGCTACTATCGTACTTCCATTCAATGCTAAATGTAATTGATTTGTGGTCGCTAGCACCCAGTTCCTCTGAAATTTCTAAATTATTAACAAGGGATTCATTGTTTGTCATAACTAAGTCAAGCAGGTTATTTCCCCTTGTAGGTTCTGTCACAAACTGCTTCAAAAAACAATCCTGAAATACTTCTAAGAAGTCGTATGATTTCTAAATTCCCAGTCAAGAAATTCCAATCAACATGACTAAAGTTAAAGTCTCCTAGAATTACTACATTATCGTGCCTTGTGGCCTTAACAATTTCCTCCCATAGTAGTTTCCCTTGGTCCCTATCTAAGTTTGGGGGACGGTATATCACTCCTAAAAATCAGTTTTTCATGCCCCTCTGAAATTCTATCCAAACAGACTCTGTATGTGTTACTTCAGACTAAATACCCGTTTTTATGCAACAGTTCAAGCGATCTCGGACATACAATGCCACCCCACCCCCCCTCCCAATACTTCTATCTTCTTGGAACAATTTAAAACCCTGAATATGACATTCCGCAGGCATGTCCCGACTTTTTGAATTAAACCACGTCTCAGTTAAGGCAAATACATCAATGTTACCTACACTAGCAACTAATCTCAACTCGTCCATCTTATTCCTAGCACTATGGCAATTAGAAATAATAAACATTGAAAGACTCTCCTTTCTCTTTACCCTTCCTGCTCATATCTATTTTTCTACTAAACCTATTACTGTCCTTATCACCCAAGGTTTTTCAATATCTACCTCGTTCTTATTATTACTAGTTCCCCTAGAACTCGTAATATTACTACACTGGGACTTAACTGTTTTCCTGCCAAAACCCATACCACTAACTATTCCTAGTTTAAAGTCCTAACTGCTCCCTCCACTGCAGTTGCCAGTGCTCCCACCCCACACCTAGATAAGTGAACCCCATCCCTAGCATACATGTCATTTCTGCCATAGAAGAGGTCCCAGTTGTCAACGAATGTTACCGCATTTTCCTTACAGTATTTGTCCAGCCAGCAATTGACACCAATTGCCCTGGACAACCATTCATTTCCAACTCCCCTCCTTGGCAAAATACCACATATGAGAGGGTTCCCACCCTTACTTCTAATTATTTCTATTGCTGACCTATACCTGCTAATCAGGTCCTCACTCCTACGTCTGCCAACATCGTTGCCTCCAGCACTGAGACAGATAATAGGATTGCTCCCATTACCTCTCAAGATGTCATCCAGACGGCTAACAATATCCTCCATCCCAGCCCCAGGAAAGCAAACTCTGTCTCCTACTCCTGTCCTTCAAGCAGAACACCCTATCCATATACCTAACTTGGCTATCCCCCCAAAAACAACAATATTCGTACCTTCCTTAATGTCTTTCGTCGTGACGTTCCCAGTAGTCGACTCACATTCGTCGGGTAGCACTGAGAATGTATTGGATGTTTCCACAAGAGTTTCCACGGCAGTCTCTTTCTTCTTCATCGTTTCTACCTTTCCATTCGTCTTCTTGATCGTCAACTTCTTTCCCTGCTGTCCAGCCACTGACCAGTTTCCCTTCTTGACCTGAGGACTCAAAACAGGAGGACTACTCCGAATCTTTTTGTTTTCCTCGGTCAGTCGCCGAATTTCCATATTCGCCAACCTCAATTCTTCCTTATGCTGTTGGTAAAGTTGCACGGTGGAGGGCATCTTGCTTCAATTCTAGAGAGCGCGCAAACAGGTCTTCCCAGAGCCAAGTACACGTCAACACTGGGCAAAAGCCAACTCAATCAGGAGCTACTGCACAGCACGTCCGCACGGCCCAATAGCGATGCAAACACTTTACCTTTCCAGTCTCTGGGCCTAGTTCTTCCCCTCTCTCTGGCTCTATTACAAGTGTGGAGATTCACCCTCCTCCTCGTACTCTGCCTTCTACCCCCGTCCCCTCCCAAGTTTCTCCCTCTTTTGCCACCTCCCAGGTTTCTGCCTCTTCTGTTTCCCCCCACACTCTTTCCTCCCCCTCTACTTTGGTACAGTCCATTACTGTCCCAATCTTTACTCACCCTCCCCCTTCTATCTCCAATATGGTCTCCCATACATCTTTGAATTCAGAAACACTTGAAGCCATTTCAGAATATATTGCAGAGACTAAACCTTCAATGGACACTGATTCCCTTCCTGTTCCTTCTCTTCCCTCTCCTCCATCTTCACAACCCCATTCTTCGCAATGCTCGGTTCCTTCACTGCTTGAACATCTTCCAATGCCACCACACGTTGACTTTTCTAACCTCTCTAGTCCGTAGATGCCTTTCCCTATGGATTCCTGGTATTTTCTTCATCGCCAATCATGGCCTATTTACAGTGGAATATCCGCGGCCTCACGGGTAATCGGGGTGAGCTTCAGATGTTGCTTTCCAGGTTTTCCCCTGTTGGTGCTTGCTTACAAGAACCAAAATTACACTCGGCTGTTTTCCAACATATCTCAGGCTATAATTTATTGTATTCTTCGGATCCTTTCTCAGATGGGACCTTTAATGAAAGTGCCCTTCTTCTACGCAATGATATTCCGTACTGTCAACTATTTGTCCATACCTCGCTGCATTACACTGCAGCCCGTATCCACTTGAATAAGTGGTTTACAATATGTTCTTTATATCTCTCTCCTTCTCGAGCATTTTCTATCCCAGACTTTACCTTTCTTGTTTCATCCTTGCCACCACCACTTCTGTTACTTGGTGATTTTAACGCCCACCATTTCCTCTGGGGGGGGGTCTCATTGTGACTCACGTGGCATCCAGTTGGAGGCTTTTCTCGCCTCTCACCCCCTCAATGTTTTAAATACGGGTACTCCCACCCATTTTGATCCTCGTACTCATACTCTCTCTTGCATCGATCTATCAGTCTGCTCTTCCTCCACTGCACTAGACTTTACCTGGTCTGTTCTACCGGACTTACATGACAGCGATCATTTTCAAATCATTCTTTTTCTCCTTCCTATTCACCACCTTTCCGTAACCCTCGCTGGCAATTTGATCGGGCAAATTGGGATCTTTACTCGCAACTCACTGCTTTTAGTGAGGTTCCTTCTTCATCCTCCATTGATGAGCTCCTACACCTCTTCTCGACGTCAGTTTATACCGCAGCTTCTCATTCTATACCCCAAACCTCAGGCAGGCATTCTCAGAAGTGCGTGCCTTGGTGATCTCCTGCTTGTGCTCGTGCAGTACGTTTGAAACGCGCTGCATGGGGCAGGTACTGGTACAATAGAACCGCTGAGAGACTTCTTGATTTTAAGCAGAAGCGTGCGATCACTCGCCGTGTCATCCATGAAGCTAAACGCACTTGCTGGCGAGACTATGTTTCCACCATCACCTCTGCTTCTTCTATGAGTGCAGTCTGGAAAAAAGTGAGGAAATTGAGTGGTAAATACTCTCCTGACCCGGCTCCTCTTCTACGGGTCGCTGGTGTTGATGTAGCAAACCCTCTCGACGTTGCCATTGAACTTAGAAACACATCTGGTCCGTATTTCCTGGGGGCTCCATCTATGCCCCTCGTTTCTTTCTTCAAAGTCTGCCAGAGAGTTAGTACCCTTGGACTTTTCTTCTCTCAGAGAAGAACAGTATAATGTGCCTTTTACACTTCAAGAACTGGAGGCAACGCTCTCAGCTTGCTGATCATCGGCAGCTGGGCCTGACGACATTCATATTCGTATGTTACAACATTTACATCGGTCAGCCCTTGTAGTTTTCTTGCACCTCTTCAATCTTATTTGGGCACAAGGAGTTCTTCCCCAGCTGTGGAAATCTGTCATTGTTCTCCCTTTCCGCAAACCGGGTACTACAGGACATGATGCCTCCCACTATCGTCCCATCGCTCTTACTAGTGCAGTTTGCAAAGTGATGGAACGTCTCGTTCGACATTTAATGTGGTATTTAGAGACACACAACAGTCTCTCCACTAGTCAGTATGGCTTTCGTAAGGGCCGTTCTACCATAGACCCCTTACTACGCTTGGATACGTATGTTCGTAATGCCTTTGCGAATAACCACTCAGTTATTGCCATATTTTTTGACCTTGAGAAGGCATATGGCACAACTTGGAGGTATAATATTTTGGCCCAGGCCCACTCCTTAGGCCTCCGAGGCAATCTACCATCCTTCCTTAAGAACTTTTTAACTGACAGACATTTGTGTGTTCGAGTCGATAATGTTCTTTCCCCAGACTTCGTCCAAGCTGAAGGTGTCCCTCAGGGATGTGTTCTAAGCACAACACTTTTTCTCCTTGCTATAAATGATTTGACCTCTGTTCTTCCACCCAATATTTGGTCATCACTCTATGTTGATGACTTCGCTATTGCTTGGGCAGGTGCTGACTGTCATCTCATTGCAGTTTCTCTCCAGCATGCGGTCGACCGTGTTTCCACTTGGGCCACCACACATGGGTTTAAATTTTCAAGTACCAAAACTCACCAAATTACTTTCACTAGATGCTCTGTCATCTCCGATCATCCTTTGTATCTCTATGGCTCCCGTATCCCCGAACCGTAGGTTATCCTGGAAACCTCACATTACCTCTCTGAAGGCAACTTGTCACAGCCGGCTAAACCTTCTTAAAACCCTTGCTCATCTTTCCTGGGGAGATGATCGTCGAACTCTGCTTCGCCTACATTCAGCCCTCGTTTTATCGAAACTCGATTATGGTGACCAGATTTATTCAGCAGCCTCTCCTGCTACTCTCTCTAGCCTTAACCCTATCCATCACCAAGGATTACGTTTGTGCCTTGGTGCTTTTCGCTCTTCCCCTGTTGAGAGCCTCTATGCAGAAGCGAATGTCCCATCCTTGTCTGATAGCCGTGATGCCCATTGCCTTCGCTACTATGTACACTCTCACGATCTCCACAATCCTTCCATTTATTCGTTCGCCACCCCTGTTTGCTCCATCCCTTTTCTCTTCGCCTACATTCACTCGTCTTCCCTTCAGTTACCACCTTTATATGTTCATGTAGCATCTCACTTTTCCCTACCCCCCTGGGAAGTTCCAGCTGTTCGGGTCTGTTCTTTCTCACTCCCGTGCTCGAAAGCTCAACTGCCTACGGTGGCTTCCCGCTCTCTTTTTCTTGATCACTTCCACTCCCATTCTCATGTCATTGCTGTGTACACAGATGGCTCTAAGTCTTCAGACAGCGTCGGATTCGCAGCAGTGTTTCCGGACAGCATTGTGCGAGGGCATTTACTATCTTCGGCTAGTATTTTTACTGCTGAATTGTATGCCATTCTTGCAGCACTTATTCGTATCGCATCTATGCCTGTGTCATCATTTGTGGTTGTCTCAGACTCCCTTAGTGCTCTACAGGCTATACGAAAATTTGATACATCTCAACCCCTAGTTCTCCGTATCCAACTTTGGCTACGCTGTATCTCTACGAAGCATAAAGATATTATTTTTTGTTGGGTCCCTGGTCATGTCGATGTACAGGGCAATGAACAGGCAGACACTGCTACGCTGTCAGCAGTACATGACCTACCAATTTCCTATAGAGGTGTTCCATTTCTGGACTATTTTGCTGCAATAGCTACCCACCTTCACGCCCGTTGGCAACAACGTTGGTCAACTCTGCTTGGTAACAAACTTCATTCTATTAAACCGAGCATAGGTTACTGGCCATCTTCTTGTCATCAGTGCCATGGTTGGGAGACCACTCTCTCCCGTCTTCGCATTGGCCAGACTCATCTTATGGGTATCTCATGGAGAGGCACCCTGTACCTCTCTGTGAGCAGTGTCAAGTTCCTGTATCGATTAGCCACATTCTGTTAGACTGCCCTCTCTATCAACGAGCACGAAGAATTTACCTCCAACGCCGTCTTCGTTCTACTACTCTCTCTTTACCTTCCCTTCTTGCTGATGGACCCTCCTTTAATCCTGACTCTCTCATTGACTTCTTGACAATGACTGATTTACTCCACAAACTCTGATGATGATACCTCTGCCCTTTCTAGCTCAGTCTCTTGCTGCCCTTTACCCTTTCACCATCACTTCTCCGCTGTTATCCGTAACCTATTACTCATCCACCTCCCTTTTGCCACCTGATGCCCTCACTTCCTTCCTGCCCTGCAGTGCTGTATAGCCCTTGTGGCTTAGCACTTCTTTTTGATTATAATAATGTGCCCTTGGGAATAAACCTTTCCACTGCCTCCTTGCATTTTTTTGTTACATATTCCATCATTTCGTTTACTGGCTTTCCTGCCATTTCTCTGTCCCACGGACCTCCGCAGGAAGTTCCTCAACCCTATGTAGTCCCCTTCTTTATAGTCAGGTTTTCCCCATTCAACTCCTGTTACTCTCTCCACTTTCAGCTCTACTATATATTCAAAGCTCAGAACCACGTGGCTTGCTAGCCCCTAGGGGACTCTCATACATGATGTCCTCAATGTCTGAACTGCCCAGGGTGAACAAAAGGGGTCCAATCTTGCTGGTTCATCCTCCCCTCTCACTCGGTAGTTGTCCTTAACATGTTGGTGCATGAGGTTTTCCAGCACCACGTCCAACATCTTGCTCCCCCATGTTTGGGGACCCCCATGTGGCTTCAGGTTTTCCCAGTCAATCTCCCTGGGAGTTTACCTGGAGTTTACCTCGAGAGAGTCCCGGGGGTCAACGCCCCCGCGGCCCGGTCTGTGATAGGCCTCCTGGTGGTTCAGAGCCTGATCACCAGGCTGCTGCTGCGGGCTGCACGAAAACCCAAAACGTACGAGCCACAGCCCAGCTGGGTCAGGAACTGACTTCAGGTGCTTATCCAGTGCCAGCTTAAAGACTGCCAGGGGTCTGTTGGGTAATCCCCCTTATGTATGCTGGGAGGCAGTTGAACAGTCTGGGGCCCCCTGACACTTATTGTATGGTCTCTTAACGTGCTAGTGACACCCTGCTTTCATTGGGGGGATGTTTTCATCGTCTGCCAAGTCTTTTGCTTTTGTAGTGAGTGATTTTCATGTGCAAGTTCGGTACTAGTCCCTCTAGGATTTTCCAGGTGTATATAATCATGTATCTCTCCCGCCTGCGTTCCAGGGAATACAGGTTAGGAACCTCAAGTGCTCCCAGTAATTGAGGTGTTTTATCTCCGTTATGCGCGCCGTGAAGGTTCTCTGTACATTTTCTAGGTCAGCAATTTCACCTGCCTTGAAAGGTGCTGTTAGTGTGCAGCAATATTCCAGCCTAGATAGAACAAGTGACCTGAAGAGTGTCATCATGGGCTTGGCCTCCCTAGTTTTGAAGGTTCTCATTATCCATCCTGTCATTTTTCTAGCAGATGCGATTGATACAATGTTATGGTCCTTGAAGGTGAGATCCTCCGACATGATCACTCCCTGTGGTTGAAATCCCCCATAACCAGCAACTTTGCTCTGCTGGAGTGAGCTCTTCTTGCCACCTCAGCAAGTGTGTCCACCACTGTTCTGTTGCTCTCTTCATATTCCTCTCTTGGCCTCCTGCAGTTCTGTGGTGGATTATACATCACTGCAATGACCACCTTGTGTTCCCCAGACTGAAGTGTACCTACTATGTAGTCTCTTCCGTCTCATCTATGCCTTCAATTTTCTCGAATTCCCATATGTTTTTTACGAGCAGAGCAACCCCACCTCCGCCTCTGCCCCTTCTATCTTTCCTCATGATCTGGTATCCTGGTGGGAAGATTGCATCTGTTATTGTCTCCGTGAGTTTTGTTTCTGTAACTGCTGTGATGTCTGGGGACTTCTCATTGATTCTTTCTTGCCATTCCTCATGTTTATTCGTTAATCCATCTGCATTTGTGTACCAAACCTTCAACTTCTGTTCTAATACTGTAACTGTGGTGCGGGGGGTGGGAACAGAGGGATTGGTGTGTGATGGTTGGTTTGGATTGTTCAGTTGCCTTGGGGGTGTCGTGGATGGGGTCCTTCTGCAGGTGTTTCTAGGGGGGGTGTGCTTGTCCTTCCACTTGTTCCTGGGTTATTCTGCTCTCCTTTTTCATTTCCTCCCATTTCTCCTTTAATTTTTGAACTCTCTCTTTTATCATCTTCCGTTCCTCCTGTGTTCTGTCTCGATCGAGGTACACACTTATGAACTCCTGCCTGCCTCTCAGCCTTGCTTTCTCCTGCAGGATCATGGTTCGGGTTGATTCTGCCTTGAAATTACTTTTAGAGGCCGATTCCTTTTCTTTGTGAACCACACGATTCTCCGAAAATTTGCCACCTGGGTCATGTCCCCCTCGCCTATCACCTTCATGATACCTTCAATCGCTTTTTTCTCTCTCCTGCTTTCTTTCATCATAAGTTTCCCCTTTAGCTTCATCTAGCCCATAGACAAACACTGATCTCTCCCTTTCCACCTCCCACTGTAGCTCCCATTGCATCCTCTGATGTGTTTTAGTTTCTTCCCATGGAGTGTTCCTTCCTTCAGTCCCTTCCCTAGCTATGGCCCCTATGCTCCTTGGTTTGTCCTTCCTGCTCACCTGTTCCTGGCCCCTACAGGTGTCTGGTAAGGCCCCTGCACATGTCCTAGTACCTTCAATGTCTTCCAACCTCTCATTCTGTCCTAGTGTGCTCATTGTCTTTGTTTTGGCCCCATGTGGGTTTGACAGGACCTCTGCATACAGTTTAGTTTCCATGCTCCCTTCAGACCCGTTGTCTGTGTCTGATGTAGTCATTGCCGATGCTACTTCTGTAATATCTTTGTCTCTATGCTGTTTCAGATGTCTCAGCTCCTCTTCTAATCTCTTTGTCTTGTTTTCTGCTACTGTGGCATGTTGCTTCCACCTTCTGCATTCTGCTGCTAACCTCTCTTCCATCTTTGTTACCAGCTCATCTAGTCTCCTTACCAGCTCATCTAGTCTCCTTCCCCAGTCTTCCTCCCTTTTTTTGAGCTCTGCCTCCCAGTCCTCCCTCCCAGATTCGTCCTTCGAGCCCCTTATTCTCATCCTAGTTCAAGGTTCCCCTGTTGCTCCACTGAAGGAAGGGGGAGGGGTGGTTAGGGGGAGGGGAATAGATGGTTGGGGAGAGGGGATGGATGATTATGGGGAGGGGGAGGGTGGTTATTGGAGGGGGGAGGTAGTTGGGGGAGGGGGTTAGATGGTTTGGGGGAGAGGTAGGGGTAGGTGGCTAAGGTGAGGTGGTTAGGGAAGGGGAAGAGGTGGTTAGGGGAGGGGGGTATGTGTTTGTGTCAAGTGTATATGTGCTTGTGTATGTGTGTGTGCATGTGTGGGAGAAGGGTGGGATAAAGGGGGTAGGGGGAGAAGGATGAGTGACCCTTAGAAGTAGGGGGAGGTGTGTGTGTGGGATTAGCAGGGGAGGGAGGGGAAAGAGGGTCAAGGGTAAAGTGACCGTGACGGTATGTGTGTGTATGTGCATGTATACTCACCTAGTGTGTGTGTGTGTATGTGTGTATGTATGTATGTATTCGCCTAGTTACCATATTGTCCTAGTGCAGGTGTGTGTGTGTGGTGTGTGTTCATGTGTATGGGGGAGGTGTGAGGGGGAAATACTGCTTATTCATACCAGTAATTCTGGGTTATAAAAAGCGGAACTTGCTACTAGGGTCTAAAGCTTCTATGAGTGTCTACCCTTGTGTGTGTGTATGTGTGTGAGGGAAGGATGGTTAGTGGGGGGTAGGTGGTGTGGTCGAAAGATCCGTTATACCTCTCTGTCGTGTAGGCTCAAATTTAGTCTCGGCTATCTTTCCTAGTAATGCTACTCTCTCCACATATTGCCCTTTCTGGATTTAAGTATCAATTATTGCTGGTTATTATCCTATTCCTTGTTCACATTGAGAGAGGACTTCCTAAGTATTCTTACCGCTAATAACTATCGGTAGGAACACTGTTCCCACGTTACCCCTCGTAGTCTGCTGTCCCCTCCCACTCTTTTCAACACTTCTCCATTTTAACTTTGCTTTTTACATATTTGGTAATGCGGGAGGAGTGAAAGAATTTCTAAATTTTATACAAGGCAGAACCCAGGGCCCAACATGCAAACAAATGGTGAGTGAATTTGCGTGCAGTGGTGCGGTGAAAAGTTACCAGTGCTGTAAAGTAGTCGTCGTACTTGGCCTATCAATTTTGGAGATCCTTCACCCTGATGTTTATAACCAAATGCTCATACATCCCACTTTTCATATCGATATCACTTTTACTTTATTATACATTTCACTTATATCATTCACTTTATATGTATTGGCACACAATTGTTGTGACTCAGCCTCAGCGGGCCCTACGACTGCCCCCTTTCCCTTGTTTTTATTTTTTTTTTCCCTTTCCTTTTGCTTTTAATTTTTTCCTTCCCTGTATGGGGTATTCAAAACTTTATGTAATAAATTTGGTAGATTAGGACAATTTTAAAAAAGAAAGGGACACAAGTGCAACTAAGGGACATTTTTTGTAGAAAACGTTTCGCCCCCCGGGTTTATAACCCTGTTGATAAAGTCCGGGGAGAGGAACGTTGCTACAAAAAATGTCAATTAGTTCCCTTTGGTCCTTTTACTTTAAACTTGTACACTAAAACGTACTGCTCGCAGACGGGGCCTAGCTATGAAAACATTGTCCCCCTGGAATGCTGAGGTCTTCCAAACTGCCCTTGCTGCTGCCAGAGAGCTTTATGCAGAGTGCGGCAAGAGGGGAAAAATTTGTAACGGTCTTAATGCTCACCCCCCACTTAGACGGGCATGGAGGGACAAAAATAAAATTTTAAGGGTAAATGAAGGGCAAAACGGCCCCCTCACCCCTTGCATAGGGCGAATGAGTTTTGTCGTGCTTGGGCTGTACATCTAGCATGACAATTTCCCCAGTACCACACAGGGGAAAATTAAATGATAATATGATGAAAGGGAGAGACTTGTTTTTTCTTTTTTGCTCGTAAGGGATGATTGCAACATTCCTTTCACTAATTTTTAACTTGATGCAGCGTAATAAGGGAACTCCCGTCGCCTGGTGAGGATGGTATACTTACAACATACTCAGATTGCTGTGTCGAGTACCCGGTAATCCTTACTTGAATTTTAAACATGGCTATGTAACTGGGGGAAATCCCTCAAATCTTGGGGCCAACAGCCTCATCATTCCCCAAACCTAAACCCAATCAACAAAAAGCATTTTGCCCCCTACTTTACTAGCTGTTGTGTAAAAATTTTGGGGAATGATTCTTAATTGTCTCATGTACAGAAACAAACAATTTTTGTCTCCCCGGTTACATGTTTCTTTCGTGGGAAGGGGGGTGCTCTTGCATAGCCACATTTCTACCCCTGCACATGACAGCTCCCACACTACCCTTTCCCTTTACCTTAAATCGCTTTCGATTAGCCAACCCAATGTAATAATTAGTGAACTTGCCAGAAAGGATGTTGGAGGATGGGGTTTCCCCTGGATTAAAGGCTCCCGTCCAACGAAATCGTCTGTGTTGTTCCAGGGACATGTGTAACTAAAGACTTTGAATTAGGAAAACCCCACAGGGAGGTGTGTCAGTCCCACACGTTTAAAATTCTAATTAATGCATTTTTAATGCTATGCTAGTCAGCCCCATAATTATGTGATTAGTTTTGTGAGATTAAGATTCACACCACCGGATTCCCAAACCCAAAACATTTTTAATCGTGTACTAGCCTCGTGTCAGGACCTGGGGTTGATAATCTCTACTGATAAAAAAAAGTACTCAGTAGGCGTCCTCCCCGACAGAGAGGCCAGTTTGTCAGACCCAATTGATGATGGGGCTCTTTAGAATATGTAAGCAGATACAGGTTTTGGCTTTGGGTTCCAACTTGGACCTGTTGTAAAAAAGACTTTTTCGCCAATACAAGAACGACAAGAGCACTTAGGTT
>NC_069452.1:36486186-36504019 GCF_026875155.1 Cherax quadricarinatus | reverse complement strand
TCGATCCAAGCTCCTGGCCCCACCTTTTCACTGGTCACTACTGGGTCATTTCTCCCTGAACCTTGAGTTTTATCAAAACCTTTACTTAAACTATGTATGGATCCGGGCCTCCACAAAATTCGTTTTCCCAAAACCCTTTTCCACTTCCGACTACCGGGGGACTGAAGAAATATTTCCTAAAAACCCTGTGATTCATTGTGTCTTCAACTTCCAACTGTGCCCCCTTTTTTGTTTGTGTCCAATCTCGGGAACACCCCCGGGCCCCTTTGCCCACCTTGCCCCAGTTCCTCTCCTCTTTTTTTCCTCTTCCCTCCTCGCATGGGCGCGGCAGCGGCAGCGTCAACAGGAACCTTGCCCTCTATTTTTACTTCTACCTGAGGTTCCCAGCAGACCAGTGATGACCAAATTTCAAGACCCGCAAACACTAACATGTGTGGGATACCCAAAATGATATAAGAAAATGCAAAATCCCCAAAAAAAGTTCAAAAATTCCCAAACCCCAAATAACTCGGACAAACCCCCCCTTCCTCCCCCCGCTGAAATGAAGGGGATCCCCCACAACATTCACCCATCCCCCATCGCCTTCTTTTTCACCCGAAGCCACAACCAAAGGGAAAAGGGGTCGGGGAACAAAAAAAAGAAAATCCAGAAAAAACCACAAGGACTCCTAAAAACAAAGGGTGGGGCAGAAAATAACACGGGGAAAACTTGTGGAAATGCCGCCGGGACCCCAACCCTCATCACCCACCGGACCACCACAACCCCCCGACAGACAACAAAAAAAGGGCCCCACCGCTCACCAAAGAAAATTTCCCTTTTCCCATTTTTTGATTTTAAAGAAGTCACCAAACCCAGAAATACTAAATCCTTATGATTCAAAACCAAAACGTTTCACCAAACTAACTCATGAAACCCGGGAACTAAAGGCAAAAATTGCAATTACCCAACAAGATCCCCTTCCCTTTGAACATAAACTAGACACTCTAGAACAACAAAGCAACACCCCCCCCGGGTTTCCCTAGACCCCAATCCACTAAAAGCCAAGCCCCCCTACTTACTCCCAAAAATTAAAAGGGGGAAAGACAAAAAGTGGCCCAACAATTCCCAAATTTCAAAACCCAATTTCCAAGCCCATAAGGGAAAAACCCGGAAATCCCCTGTTGAAAGTTACACAAAAACATCTCCCACCCACAGTCACCCCCCCGGGACCCCCATGGGGGACCACCCTACAGTTTTTCAAGGACCCCCTTTCCCCCTTAACAACGTGTGCGACCTAAAGGATTGAAAACTAAAGGGCTTCCCCAAAGCAATTTAAAAAAACAGGCTTTTAAAAATTTTCCAAAACAGCCAACAAAGAAAAAAACCCTACTAAAAAACCCTAATTTCTATGAAAACTAAATGTTTACATCAAGGGTTCCCCTTCCAAAAAAAGGGAAAAACCTTTTTTATCGGCAAAGAAAATTATGCTATCCCCAAAAAATCCACCAGGCTTTGTGGGGATGGAAAAATCGCATTTAGGAAACGCCCCACGGGGAAAAAAATACTTCATCTTACAGAACATGTTTTTAAAAACTTTCCAAGTGAGGTGGATTTAAACAGAATAGAGTAAAGTGCAGATAATACCCATAGCCCCACCGTTTGGGGTTATATTGTCAAAAATTTTGTCCCCCCCCAAAAAATTTAAATTTCCCCCAAACCCCTATTTTTTAATTGTTTTTGTTTTTATTAAACGCCCATTCTAACCTCATAGTCTTAATTTTTGGTTTATTTCTACAGAATCTTTTTCCCTTTTTTTACAACTTATCACATAAACTGTTCCTTTTTAAATTTTATTAAAAACTAACCAAAAAACTTGTCTTAAAATAATTTACCTCACTTTAAAAAATATTTCAATTGCCCAATTTTATTTTTAAACTATTTTTGATCAAACTTTTTGTAAATTCTTTATTGCCATTTTACCTATTTTTTTAAATTTGTATTTTAAACTAAAACTTTTATATCACCCTTTGTCCCCCATTTTACAGCATATTTTAACCAAGTCTTTTGCCATTTTTATTTTTATCATTTTTTTTATTATTTTTTTGCTACCTTTTTGTTTTTTTTTATCCTGTAAATTTAAATCAAATTTTTAAAATTTCAAATTTTTTGGGGAAAAAAAATTTTATATAAGCCCTTTAGTCCCAACCCAACAATTGAGGGGTTTTTGTCCCTTTTAAATTTTTTATTAGATTAATCACAGTTTTACTCTACCCCCTTCTAGCTCAAGACATAGTTCAATCCAAATTCACTTAAAAAGACCTTATTTGCAATTATAGTGAGAAAATGGTGCTATTTTAATTTGTTTTTTATTTAAATTAGACAAACCCTATTTTTTTACTATAACTTTTTTCTAGCTCAAAATTATAAATTCCAAAATTCAAAAATACTAGCCCTTATGAAATTTACTAGGGAGGGGATTTATTGCTTTTTTTTAATTTGTATTTTTTTTATATTGTTTAAAACCAATTTTGTACTTTAGCTCTTCTAGCTAAAAACATGGGACCCCAAAAAAGTCATTTTTTCCCGGGATTTGAAATTTTAAAGTGAAGTTTTTTCCTTTTTTTTAATTTGTATTTTTATATTACTAGTTTATACCTGGGTTGTATTTTATTTCATTCCACACAAAAAATAACAACATAAAACTTCATTATTTTGTTTTGTGCCTATACTTTACATAAACCAAAATACTCTGGGCTTTTTCTTGCCCAAATTTTCCTAAAAACTACAGATACATTACTAGAACCCAACACACAACTCAGGATATAAAAAACCATAATTTAAACCTAAAAGGGGGGATTGATCCGTTGACCTGATCTAAACCTCCATAATCGGGCCCACCCTTTAAAAACCCTATTGGGAAATTTAATTTCCCCTTTTAAATTACACGGCATCACAACCCGCACTATCCTAAAAAATGCAAAAAGTCTTCAAAATTTACAAAACAACAAAAAAGGGTCCTTAAGCAAACACTAGGGGGACCCCCTTTGCATTTCCTTTAAAATCACTAAAGAAAACCCTTTTTTTTCCCCCTTGCATTTTCTTAGGGAAAAACCTGGTTTTTAAGCGGACACAATAGAAAATTTTACCCCTCTCCCGGGTTACAAAAGCAATTCAAAACTGCAGAAAAAACCCAAATTTGGGGGGGGGTTTTGGGAACCCTATTCCCAAAAACCAATTATCTTGTTTTAGCACCACTTGTTTTTAGGGGTGTAGTTTTGGGGAATACATTTTGCTAATTTTACTTTTAAAAAAACCTTAAGCCCCCCCTAAAAACAATCGGTGCCATTTCCCGGGATACCTCACAAAAAACACCCCAAAATTTTTCAGTGAAAAATTTAAAAGTCCTAAAAAACAAACAGCAAAGGGTTTAAGCCCCCACCTTCTTTTTTAGTGGAAAATTAAAACATAAACCTTGGTTCTAGATGATCAGTCTAAACTGTTTCTTTAAAACAATATGAACAACCCCACTTCTTACCAACAAAAACCTAAAAAAACCCAGGCTCACTGAGACAAGTAAAAACCAAAAAAAGACCACATATGGCCAATATACTACCCCCCCCTTAAATCAGGGATAATCACGATAGACTACAGACCAAACCCTCCCTTCCCCTGACAAACATTTTTAAACCCCAACTTAAAATACAAAAAAGTCTCTTTAGAACCATGATGAGGCCTAGAAAGGAAGTTCACAGCTGCCTAGGGGACTGTTAAATGGCCTACAAAATTTTCTCCGGGCCCAATTTGGTTTTGATGACTGGACAGAAAATTTTTTTTAAACCCAAATTACTTAAAATTATCAAAAAACATTGTCCTATAAAAAAAAAAACAATCAAAAAATAAACGGCTTGGTTGCCCATGGCTAACCAGAAACCTTTCAAAATTTCCATTGACAAAAAAAAACCAATATGAAAAGCAATTTGGGACAATGCTTAATAAAACAAAAAAATATTTTTTAAAACCCACTATTCATCAGCTCTCCCCAAAGAAAATAAAAAAGCCAAACAACTATACTACTCCTCCCAGTAGTTCACAGACACTTGAGGATTTTAAAAAAAAGGGACCTGGAAAAAAAACCTCCCTAGTTCTAGGGCCCTTAAAAACCCTGAAAAAAAACCAAGGGAATTTTTGGGTCCAAACAAAACCTAATTTTGGAAAACCACCAAACAAACATCCACTGACCCCCCAGCAAACAAGATAAACAAACTTCTTCTCAACCAAAGGATCAAATTTCTCGCCAGTAAAATCCCACATCCCCCAATGCCCATCCCGGGGACCCCTGGGGGGGGAAATTTTCCCAAATTTCCCTTCCCATTTTGCACCAACTGACCCAGGGAAATCACCGAGATTATAAAGTCACTTAAAAATAACTCGGGGAAATCGGGTCTCAGTCCCCCCTTTAAACTGTACAAGCAGCGGCCCAGGGTCCTTTGCTTTGCTTTTTTCATTACTCTTTAACAAGTCACGAGACTACCCCCCCTTTCCCCCAAAACCTACTCAAGTTGGCAAGGGTTACACCAAAAACATAAAGGTGGTGACCCTACAGACTTAAACAACAAAGGGCCCAAATATCAAATTTTACCTTTGCAAACCCAAAATTTTTCCCAAAAAAACCTTTGCACAGGAGACTGTATTCATTTATAACGGCTAAAAAAACCTACTAAAAAAACCCCCTCCCAAATTTTTGGTTCGGGAAAAAATAAAAGCACTAATGATGCAATCATAAAAATGCTAGATCTGTTTTAAACACAGAAATTGGAATATCCACTGGGAAATTTTTTTATTGACCTAAAAAAAAGCTTTTGACACATGACCACGACACCCCTACTCCCCAAACTTTTTCTTTATGGAAAAAGGGGGCCAATGGGGCTTGTTTATTTCAAATTTTACATTACTAATAGGTATCAGTATGCCCCAAATTAAAAGGGACACAGCACCCAGCAACACGGCCATTTGTTTACTGGAGTTTCCGCAGGGAATTGCCCTTTGGGGCCCCTTTCTTTCCTCTATCCCTCAAGGGACCTTCCAAACGAAACCCAACACCTGAAACCCTTTCTCTTTGCTGACAAACCCCCCCGTTTTAAATCTCTCCCCCTAATCTTCCCCCCCTAAAACACCATGTAAAATGGGGAAAGTAAATAAAAAATATCGCTTGAAGGGACAGCCAATAAATTTTACGCTTACACTGACAAAACCAAATTATTAGTTTGGTAGCAGACCCGGAGGACAAATTAACAAAGATTGAAAACACTCAAATTTTACCAGAAAAAAAGGGGGAAAATTTCCCCTAGGCTTATCCCCTTGCAACAACCTAAATTTTTCCGCACCCATTTCCAGCATATAACCTTTAAAAGTATCCAAAAGGGTTTGGGACCCCTCTCCAAGATACTACTCCCTTCCCCCAAAAATCCCCTTTCAACTTTTTCCACTCACTTTTTTTTCCCAATACCTCACCTTTGCTAATTTGTGCTTGGGGATAAACTGCGAAAAACACACCTAAACCCAAATTCATAACCCAACAAAAAGTTTGCATTAAGAAATACCACTAAACCCCATCCCGGGGAAACACACCCCCCACTTTTCTTGACCTAAACTTACCCCTGTTCAGAATCCAAAACTTACAAACTGTTGGCAATCTACATTACGGGCCCTTTAAAACCCCAATATCAACCTTGCCAAAAACGCTTTCTTGTTTAGTTTAAACAGAACCCCGGGCCCAAAACACCAGACAAAAACACTTTTCAAACATTCCCCTTTGCCCGGGCCAAAACCTTTTTAAAAAAATTTCCCAGGTATGTAAAGGGCCCCTAAAATCGGAATACCCAAACGGGGAAAAACTCTAAAACTGCAGACACATTTCATCAACCTTAAAAATACCTTTTGAAAAATCTTATCCCCCTTTGATACCCCCTGTCAACAAACTACCGAAAAACCCCCGGTGGTTCACACTTTTAAAATCACGGGCTCATTTGACCATAAACAGAAATATTAATTCAATAAAAAAAATAATAAAACCTTGATACTCCAATCTAAAAAACTAGGGTATTGGGCCAAAAAAAAAAGCATTTACATTGCAAAACCTCAAAAAACTTTTATTTATCACTTACCCCAAATCCCCAACTTCCCTTTCTTTGATTTGTAATATTTTACAATTAAGAATAAAATAAATTCCCCGGGAAATGCCTACCCATGCAAAGCGTTCTAGGGGTTTTACACTCTGTAACACTTTTTTTATTTACATTTAAACCCCACACAAAAACCCAAAAATTTCTGTAAATCACATTGTAATCCTTATGGGAAAAAAACTTTGAATGTCTTTAATAATGTTTCCCCCTATCCCCTCCTGTCCCCAGTGTCGTCAGGTTGTTTTCCCCTTAACCTCTCCTCGTGGGGACAACCTCCCACTCGGGGATACCCTTTTTTGAAAAACCCTTTGCATTTCCCTTTAGTTTTTTTATGTGCTTGGCTAGGGGGGTTCCAAACTGGTGCAGCTTTTACTCCTTTTTGGGAACGAACACGGGTAGGGGGGTCCTGAATTTTTCCCCTTTATTAAGATGTCGTTTGCTGTTCTGAGGTTTTGGGCGGGGGCGCCCAAAATGCGCACGTTATTTGGTTGATGTGCGTTTCAGGAGATGTGCCCTGGTGTTTTTACTCACCCCCAAAAATTTTTTTTCCTTGGCAGGTTTTTTGTCTCTGGGCCCCTAGACTGTACTCCGTCTGCGGTCTTCTTTCCCCTTCCAAATCGTCATGACTTTGCATTTGGTGGGGTTAAAACCCCCAGGAGCCATTTGGGGTTTCCAGGTCTGAACCTGTCCAAAATCCCTTTTTTGTTCTGCCGGGGCTTTTGATCGAATGAATTCTTCTCATCCCCTTTACGTTTATCTGCAAACGGGACACTTCGGAGTCTATTCCTTTCCCTCATGTCATTCACAAAAAAACCAGAAAAAAGCACTGGTCTAGGGGCAGACCCCTGTGGGACCCCGCTGGTCACAGGGGTCCACTCTGGGCCCCCTAGCCAGTTCCATGATCGCTTTCTGTTTTTCCCCGACCCAATTTTTCCCTGTCCTTGGGAGTGCTTCCCTGTTATCCCTGCTTGGTTTTTCAGTTTTTGCATTTTCTCTTGGTTTGAACTTTGTCAAAAAGCCCCCTTTTTTCAGCCCAAAAAAAATGCAATCCCCCCATTTTTCCCCTTCTCTTGTCTTACTGCTGTCACCAAGTCCCTAGAACTCCCGTGAATTTTTGGGGCACAGGATTTTCAATCCCTGAAACCATGTTTGGGTGCTGTTTTTTTAGATCATTTCCCTTTTTAGGGGATTCCCCACTTTCTCCTGAAATTTCTCCCTGATTTTTCATTTTCGTTTCATGCAGTGACACTGGTCGTATTTTTGTGCTTCATGCTGTTTTCCTTTTTTTTAAAAATTGGGACAAAATTTTCTTTTCTTTCCAAACCCCAACCAAATTTTCCCCGTTTCGAAATGATTGATATTGTTGTTAGGGGTACACATACCCCCCTTGGGTCCCCTCTCAGGACCCATGGGGAATGTTTCCGGCCCCATTGCCCTTTGAGGTATCTAGCTCACTCAAAAACCTCTTCACTTCTTCCTTTTGGCTGGTGTTTCTTGTCCAGCCCCTTGGTTTGGGGTGCCCCACCTCTCCCTCTTTCGTAGCCCCTTCTGTCCCCCTTTTTGAACACCCTTTTTTGAACTATTGTTGATTTCCCCCATTTTACTTCATGGTCATTTCTTGTTTTTCTCCTCCTTCCTTCCCTTTGCCTGATTACCTGGGGCCCTTTACTGTTGTTTTCCTCCTATGTGGCTTTTTAAAAACAGTTTCGGGTCAGATTTGACTTTCGCTGCTATGTCGTTTTCATATTGTCGTTTTGCCCTCCTTCTTATCTGTGCAATTCATTTCTGGCCCCCTACGACGGGTCTCCTTATTCTCCTGAAATCGTTCCTTTTATATTTTTCCATTTCCCCAGGGACACTTTGGGTTTTTTCCTCCCGGGAACCCTTTTGGGGGAACCATGGGGCCCTCCTTTGGGTTTTTTTTTTTTATTAAATTTCCCGTTTTCCCTTGGGTACAAACCTTCCTTTTGCCCCTTGCACATTTTTGACATATTCCATTATCAAAATTTAAATGGCTCCCTGCAAGGGTTTTCTGTCCCACTGAACCCGTGCAAAGGAAATTCCTAAATTTTCCCTGCAGTCCCCCCTTTTTTGGGAGTTTGGCTTCATTTGGGCCCGGCCTTCCTGCTTCTCCCCCACTTGTAGCTCACTGTGGGATTTGATGCTTAAAACCCATGATTACTGGCCCCAAGGTGGGCTTTCCCTATTTTGTCCCCAAAATCTGCACTTCTCAAGGTGAAATTTCTTTAATCCAGTCTTTTCTGGTTCATCCCCTTCCTTTTCTCTGGGAGTTCCCTTACGTGTTGGTAAATGAAGTTTTCCTTTCCACCTCCATCATCTTAACCCTCCAAAGTTTCTTTGGCCCCCCTGTGGCTCCAAGGGCTCCCCAAAACCCATCTCCTTGTGGTTTAAAGTCACCCTGATCAGGACTTTGGGCCCCGCTTTCATGAACCCCTTTTGGCCACTGAAACAGTGTGCCAACCCTCGCTCTATTGCCCTCGTCCTACCTTGCAGTGGCCTCCTGCTGTTCTGTGGTGTGTGTGTGTGTGTGTGACTCATAGGAAATCTTCAACCTTTAAAATTTTGGGAGCCTTTTGTTTCTGTGTCCCCTTTTCTGGAACTCCTGGGCCTTGTCCACTTTGTCAATTCCTCATTGTTTTTTATTGTCGTTTTTAATGTCTCCCTGACCCCCCTGGGCCTCCACTGCGGGAGGCCGTTTACCTTTAAACCCTTTCTTGGGGAGGACAATCCCCCCGAGCTTTAAAATAGTCTTTTTGCAAAAGTGAAAAATTCTGGTTTTCATTTTTCCCCAAAATTACATTATATTTATTTTAAATAATTTAAAATTTTTGTGTTGGGGTTGGTTTTTGAAATATTTTTGAAGTGACGGAGAAGCAACAGAAAAAGTTCTGGGAAACGCTGGGGAAAGGGGAGGGGAAAAAAAACCCGGGCATTGATGGGGGTCGCCGGGGGGTATTTTCCATGGCTTTTGGGACCCCCGTTGGCAACCCCCATACCTAAAAAAAACAATGGGACACAGCCTTTATTGTAAGCGCTTTTAAATGGGGATATCCCAAAAATTTAAACCCGGACCTCAAAAATATTGTGCAGAGGGAAAACAGACGATAAATTTACGGAAAAATTTTTACGGGCTAGGCAAAGGAAAAGAAAAACCTTTAACTCCCTATGTTTAAAGCATTTTTTAGGGGCATGTAGAAAATACAGCCATTATCTCAAACACTACCCAAACAGGGTTCATACACTGTATAAAGTTCCATGAAAAAAAAGAAAAGGCAAACCCTTTTTTAAAAAAGTGTTAAAAGGGGTGGGGCATGAGGATGGATGTACAATTATAGCAAAGGTTTCCAGAATTTTATTTTTTGGGGGGAACAAATGCAAATTTGGCACGTTACCCTTTAGCTGTGAGACATTGATTACCAAAATTTTTAATAACAAATGACCCATTGCCTTTTAAGATGATTTTGGGTTGGGTTTTTTGGAAAAAAGGCCTTACTTTTTCATTTCAATTTCAAAAACACCCCTTCCTTTTAAATTTTCGGATTTGGTTTTTGCTTTAAAAAAATTAAAGGGGGGCAGTTATTTTAAAACCCCTCTGAATCTTGGTTTTGGGTGATTCGGGACTGAAAGACGAGGTCAAAATAGATGGTTACAATATAAAACGCTTTTTTAGGAAAAAGAAAGGGTGGGGAAATAGGGGCCTAATTTGAAAAGGGCTTAGAAAAACCCAAGACCTGATTTTTAAAAAACAAAAAACCCGGGGGGATTCCCATGGTTTTAAGTGTGTTTTCCAAGACCAAAACCCCCTCTTTGTAGGGGAAATAGTTTCCGCCCCCCCCCTCCCCGGACCCGTTCTTAGAAGATTTTCCCGATCTTGTCCGGATTTTTAAAACAATTGCGAGACCCTTTAAAACTGGGGGACTTCAAAATCTGTTTTTTTGCAGGGAAAAAAGGGCTAGCAAAAGGTTTTAAAACAAATTCTAGGATTAAATAGTTACACTCAACTTATTAATACTCCAACCCGGATCACCAAAAGTTTCCCCGCCACCCAAAATTTACCACATACTTTTTTAACCGCTCGAGGAAACATTAGCAGTCGGCGTCCCAAAACCCAGGTCTTAGTGATCATTTCAACCTTTTTCTGCACCAGGAAAAATAACTAGGGATAGGATAGGCCTACCCCAGGACAATAAAAATGAGGTCAACCCAAAAACTACAGTAAAGAAAAAACTTTGGGAAATAGGCTAAAACAATTGTGATTGACAGAGAAAAAAGTTGCACGGACGTAAAAGAGCCTGGGAAAAAATTTAAAAAAAAAGTTCACTACCATCCGATAATATTTCAAACCTTAAAGGAGGGTTTGGAAATTAAAAAGAAGGGAAATGAACCCTGGGGTGAATACTGAGATATTAAAAATTTTTATTAAATTCAGAGACCAGCTGTTAAAAAGTTTAAAAACAAACAGACGGATTTTGGGAGCCCCTAAATGAATTCCAAAGGGTTAGGAAAAAGAGTACAGAACTTAAAAAGGAGCAAAAGGGAAAACACAAATGCAAAAATTGAAGAGTAAAAAGCAAAAACCCCGGGAAAAACCCCTTGGGGAACACTTAAAAAAGTTGGGGTATAGCCTAAGCCAGTAGATAGGTCTAACATTTGGACTCACTATCGATAATGAGGTTTTCGCCACGAAACATCTAAAGGTGGAAATTGCTTTTAATTTTATAATTTCAAACGGGGGCTTTAACAACTAGTAATAAAATACCAGCTGCATCAAATAACCCAAAAACAGACTTGATAAGTTTTTTTAAAAAATTTTATATCAATAAAAGGGGTAAACCCCCAAAAAGTTTTTCAAATAGTAAGTTAATTTTCATTTACTTTTTCAAAAAGAACCCCAAGCAGGTTTTTAAACCCCAAATAAGAGCACAGGGCCCCGATTAAAATCCCGTCTAAATTTTCCCAAAAGATGGTGGGTTTTTGAACTGTCAATTTCCCCCTTTTCAAAATAATAAATCTATCAAAAACCACTAAACAGTAAAGGGGGGGTTCAAGGAGGCCAGATTACTCCTATCTTCAAGAAAAATTTGTAGGTTGATGTAAGGGAACTATAGGGCCCGTTAGTATACCAGGGATTAAAATCAAAAAATTTTAGAGGGGGGGCCGGGGGTAATTTTCCCGTAGTTAAAACCTTTTAAAGAAAAAAAACATTCCCCAAACTATCAATTTGGGTTTAAATTTTCCTACTCAACCAAAAACCTCCCCCCCATTAAAGGGTGGATTACCTGGGGAATGAAATGTCCCAAAAGGGGGAAACCCCTTTGGCATGGTAACCTTAGAACCGGGAAAAGGCCCTTGGGTTTCTGCCCAACCCAATAATTAAAGTAATAAAATTCAAACCTTTGGTATAGGTTCTGTAGACCCGGTTTTAAATCCCACCTTTAAACAACAGGGGGACAAAAAGTCAAAATTTAAAAAAACAGAACAGAACCCCCGCCGTTTAAAAGTGGAGTTCCCCAAAAGGGAATTCTGGTCCCTTTTTTATTCTTTTGTTATGTCCCAAAGATAGCCTAAAACAGTGTCAATTGGGAAACTCCAAACTGAAAGCGATGACAGTGCTCCTTTTTGTGTCAGGTAAAAAACCCACAAGGGTATTGCTAAAAGTTTTAAACCCCTGGAACTGGAGTCCTGCCCGGGAAAGGTTAGTAGACAACCAAAAATATCAATTTCCCTAGGGGGAAAAAAAAAGGGCCCTTTTCTTTGGACGAAACATAAACGAGAAAAGGGGAAAAAATTTTAAAGTTCAATGTAATGGGGGAAACCCTTTACTTTTGGTTTTAATTTAGTAAAATATTTTTGGGGTTTCCCCTTTTTTCCCCTGGGATGTCAGGAGGAAAAAATTTTAGGGGAAAAGTGTAATAAAGAAAGCAATGCCAGACTGAAGTTCCTGTATAGACAACACAGGTTTCCCACTGAGGGGCCCCCCAGGACTCTATGTCTAGCCCTTATCAATGCCAAAAAGGGGTTACGCTTGCTTTCTTGGTACTCTGCCTTGCAAAAAAAAAATGAAAAAATAAACTTTCAATCACCCAGAAAAAAATCGTAAGATTCATTCCCGGGCTGGGGCCAAGAGAAAATGTAGGAGGTGAATTACAAACCGTTGGGTTTTGCGAAGTTGAAGACAAGGTAAAACAACTGAAGCTAAATCAAAGTTTAAAAAATTTTCACAAGCAAAAGTCCAAAAAATATCTGCTGGGCAATTTTTTTCAAAGGGTGGGAAAAAAAATCCTTAAAAATAGGGGGGGGAAAAGCACAAAATTTGTAGTAACCCCCAGTCAGTGGCCCGGCTTTAAACACCCTTTTTTTGTACAGCAATAAAGGAATGGAAAAAGGCTACCCCCCCAAAATGTTTAAAGCCCGTCAAGGGGAACCCCGGGTTTAAGAAGGGGGGGCCAAAAGGTTTTGAAAAATGTAGCACAAAAGGGAGGGGAAAAAGATTTTTTTAAATTTTTTGCTAACATACGTTTTAAATTTTACCCTTAAATTTATTGTAAAAGGGCCCTCGTATTTAGTAGTCCCCTTTAAGACCTTGGGGTCGCGATAGTCCTTTTTTTGGGATGATAATAAGATGTTTTTCTTCATTGTAGAACAAAAAAAAATAATATAAACCCTTTTACAAAAATAAAAGGGGTTAAAAAAGGGCCCCAATTTGGGAAATTTAAGGGGCCTCTGTCAACCTTTTTTGGGGGTTATCCCAGGTTTCCCCCTAAACCTATCCCCGCTAATATGATAAATTTTTATGTAAATGTATTTGTGTATACCTGAATAAAAAATTACTTAAAATTTCTTACTTTCTTACTTTTTCCCCTTAAACATGGAACCACGAAAATTTGGTGGTTCCGGGTCCCCCAAAACGGGGAATTAGTGGTCTCACCCTTCATAATAGGAAAAAGACACAGTTCCACTTTAAGAATCCCCCTAAATCCAATGGGTTTAAACCCCTTAACCAAATTTTTAAATTAATGGGAACACTAAGCTGTCTTGTGAACTGTAGTGAAATCAGTGATAATGACACTAAGTTAAGGGAATGTGTGAAGTGAAACAAGTTGCCATTCTCTGAGTGAAGCACATGTAACCGTGCGGCCCTGTTCCGAGGACTGTGGAGTTTTTACGGAGTCTCCTCTCCTAAATCGGGACAACCCAAATGATATTATAGTCCTGCTGGAAGAGGAATCTCATTGATTCGGCAGGACATCTAAACAGAGGAGGAAATAAAGAAAGATAAGGGATGCTGCCTCCTCGCCCACAGTTAAGTAAATCTTCTTATTATTTAAGGCTCATATCTGGCCAATTAGGTGTTATAATAGGACAGGTACTGTGGGCATTACAAAGATCTCCAGTGACCACCAATAATCGGGTAAGTGATGGTCTTATTGTGTTGACACATATAACCCCTTCCCCCCTTTTCTAATCAGTTCACTTTATTCATACAGTCCACAACTAATTTGTAATGTCATGCCTACTGGTGTTATCCAGCCTTAATCTATAATACTGGTCTAGGACAGATGTGTTTAAGATGTTGAAGTCAAAAGGAGCTGTTTTCCCGCGCCCAAGAGGGGCTTGGGTTTTTCCCTCCCAGTGTGATTATTTGTATGAATAAAAAAGGGACGGGGGGTTCGTACAGGTAGCCTCAAAAATTTTCCCATCACACCTTTGTACTTTTTCTAATTTCTTGATGTGCTTGACCAGGTGTGGTTTCCCAAGCGGGTGCTTCATCCCCAACATGGGGCCTTTTATGAAATTGGTGTACAGAGTCTTAATGATTCCTTCAGGATCGGAATGCTTTTCTTGGGTTTTGCTAGCCCCCTTATGTGCAACAGTATCTGACTGATGTGCCCCTCAGGAGATGCGCCAGTATTATCCCAAACCCCAAAAGATTTTTTTTTCTTGAGTGGGGTTTTTACAGCCCTTTGGCCCCCCTAGATTTATACTCTTCTGGGGTTTTTTTCTTTCCCCTTTCCCCGATTTTAAAGTTTTTGGGCATTTGGGGGGGAAAAAATTTCAAGGAGCCATTTTGCGGACCAGGTTGTAGCCTTCCAGGTCTTTTTTTGTAGCCGGCCTGACCAACAAACCGGGTTTTTAATTTTTCCCTCTTTAAATACACATCATCGTCGCGTGTTTTCGTGGGAAAAAAAGTTAGAAAAAAAGATAGTTTCCCCTTTTAATTAAAAAACTCGGGGGATAAACTGACAAGGAAAAATAAAAATTTTGGAGATTTTTAAAATTTAAATTTTCTCTCGGTTTTCATACGGGAAAACATAATGATATCCCAATAATTTTTTTTTTATAGGGGGGCTAAAAAGAAGAAAAATTTTTATGAAATTTCAAAAGTATTAACGATAGGGTTACCCAAACGGGATAGCCCCGATTGAAAAAAAAAAACCCCCGGGCTTGATGAGCTTTTTTAAAACCTTTTTTAAGGGAAATGCAAACGGGAAGGGTTTAAAGTTTTGGGATAATATTATTAATAATCTCTTCAAACAGGTGTAGTGTTCGATATTTTTTAAAGAGGGCCAATGTAATTCCTGTTTTTAAAGCGGGGGACAAGTGGGTTTCCTTCAAAATTTCCGGCCAGTAAGCCCGACCTCAAAATTTTAGGGAAATTACTAGAGTCAATTGTAGCTGATATTATAAGAAGTCTCTTTATAAACCCCAAAAATTTTATTCGTGTTTCTACAGCACGGGTTTACGAAGGGCTATTCCTGCCTATGTTAAAATTTTCTAAAATTTTTTTAATAAAGCTTTTGAGGCTGTTTTATTTATGATAAAAATTCGATAAATTTTTTATTTGGATTTTAGTAAGGGTTTTTTATAAAAGTCTGCACCAGAGACTGTTAATGAAAGTGGGGAGATCATGTATTGGGGGAAAAAGTGCTGTCATGGATCGATCAGGGGCCCCAAACAGAAAAAAAGAGTGGGCATAATGGAGTTAAAACTGAGTGTGGATCTGTAACCCGTGGGTTTTCCCCAGGGATCAGTTTTTTGGCTTTGGGTTTTTTTATAACATATATCAATGACGTTGACGAGGGGAAATTTCTAGTGATTAAGCAAATTCGCCGATGACACAAAGATAGGTAGGAAATTTTTGAATCAAACGTAGATGTCACGGATCTTTAGGAGTGTGGCCTGCAAAAAGTAGTAACCTTTTTTTCGGCCCATGAAAACCCCCCCCTCAATTTTTCAGGGTTTTCTCCCCCAAAACCCGCGATCCAGGTGACTGAGGGTTTACGATGGGGCCCCATCGTTCAACCAGTACCCAGGTTAAAGCCAATGAGAAGATGGTTTTGGCAATCGCAGAGGTTATGTGGGTACCACTCTCCTGTCTGCCCTTGTCATTCCCATTCTAGAGCTGGTTGAAGCACGGTCTGCTCTCTAGTGGCTTCTATTCTGCCTTGCTTACCGTGGAGTGCACTAATACTTATCACTGTACATAGTGTATATAGTGTACATACTTCTGTTCTAAATTGGTGAAGGATAACACAAGCCAAAAGTTTTCTGCTGTGTTTATTTTGCTCCCTTTACACCCAGGATAACAGGCCATTTGGACTCCTGGGTTGTAATAAGGAGGATTTAGATAAACTCAACTCGTGGTCAGGAAAGTGGCAGATGCAGTTCAGTGTAGATAAATACAATGTTCTGAAGCTCGGAAATGTTCATAACCTTGTAAGCTAAATAATGAAGAACTTAGTTTAATAGGTTTATTATGCACCCCATACCCATCCTGTGGGAGGAAGTCAAAACATTACTGAGATACATAATGGGTCCAGGGACTGGGTCCCAAAGTTTTGATAGCAGAGCAAGTAACAAAGATAATGAACTCCAGGTAGATCTGGTCACAATTTCATGACAAGTTGCAAAGGTATTTACAGATTACAGAGCACATAATGGTTCCAGAGACTGGGCCCAAAGTTTCGATAGCTGAATGGGAAACAAAGAACTGAACTCACAAGTTACAAAGTAATGAATCATATAAATAAATTTACTTATTTACATTTATACATGGCTATAATCATGAACAAATTATAGAGTGATGACCCAATTCACACGTCCACACCCGGTCACAACTGTAATGAGTTATTGGTGCAAATATTAATTGTTTGGTCACACACACACACACACACACACACACACACACCATTTTTAAAAAAGGAGACAGAAAAGAGGCACTAAACTATAGACCTGTGTCATTGACGTGTATAGTATGCAAAATTATGGAGAAGATTGTCAGGAGGAGAGTGTGGAGCACCTGGAAGGGGAACAGGAGTATAAATCCCAACCAGCACGGATTCACGGAAGGCAAATCCTGTGTCACAAACCTTCTGGAGTTCTACGATAAAATAACAGAAGTAAGACAAGAGAGAGAGGGATGGGTTGATTGCATCTTCTTGGACTGCAAGAAGGCCTTTGACACAGTTCCTCACAAGAGATTAGTGCAGAAGCTAGAGCATCAGGCGCATTTTAAACGGGAAAGGGGCCCACTGCAATGGATCAGAGAATACCTGACAGGGAGGCAACAACGAGTCATGGTACGTAATGATGTATCACAGTGGGCACCTGTGACGAGCGGGGTCCCACAGGGGTCGGTCCTAGGACCAGTGCTATTTTTGGTATATGTGAACGACATGACGGAAGGGTTGGATTCAGAAGTGTCCCTGTTTGCAGATGATGTGAAGTTAATGAGGAGAATTTAAAATTGATGAAGACCAGGCAGGACTTCAAAGAGACCTGGACAGACTGACAACCCGGTCCAGCAAATGGCTTCTCGAAATTTAATCCTGCCAAATGCAAAGTCATGAAGATAGGGGAAAGGGCAAGAAAGACCCCAGACAGAGTATAGGCTAGGTGGCCAAGATTGCAAACCTCACTCAAGGAGAAAGATCTTGGGTGAGTATAACACCGAGCATGTCTCCGGAAGCACACATCAATCAGATAACTGCTGCAGCAAAATGGGCCCTGGCAAACCTGAGAACAGCTTTCCGATACCTTAGTAAGGAATCATTCAAGACACTGTACACCGTGTATGTCAGGCCCATACTGGAGTATGCAGCACCTGTTTGGAACCCGCACTTGATAAAGCACGTCAAGAAACTAGAGAAAAAGTACAAAGGTTTGCGACCCAAAGGGTTTGTTCCAGAGCTAAGGGGAATGTCCAATGAAGAAAAATTAAAGGGAAAACGGCCTGACGACACTGGAGGACAGGAGGGTCAGGGGAGACATGATAACGACATATAAAATTTCTGTGTGGAATAGACAAGGTGGACAAAGACAGGATGTTCCCGGGAGGGGGCACAGAAACAAGAGGCCACAATTGGAAGTTGAAGACACAAATGAGTCAGAGAGATATAGGGAAAATTTCTTCAGTCATAGAGTTGTAAGGCAGTTTGGGAAAAGCCTAGAAATGACGTAGTGGAGGCAGGAACCATACACAGTTTTAAGACGAGGTTTGATAAAGCTCATGGAGTGGGGAGAGAGAGGGCCCAGTAGCAAACCCGGGGAAGAGGCGGGGCCAGGAGCTAGGACTCGACCCCTGCAACCACAAATAGGGGAGTACAAATAGGTGAGTACACACACACAGGAGAGGGTCCATACTAGCTTTA
>NC_069452.1:36468720-36485686 GCF_026875155.1 Cherax quadricarinatus | reverse complement strand
TTTTTTTTTTGATTTTCAAAAATCATTCATTCACGAAGGTCGACAAACACAGGTACCTATTTACTGCTAGAGTAAAAAGAGCAATAGTGTGAGGAGGTTTCTTAATTCCTCTACACCTACATTGTCGCTTTTCAGTTTATGAAATTTGTGAATAATCCCACGACAACACTGATGATTCACTTACCTTTCACAGTATTGTTCCTCGCTTCCATGTATACAAACAATGCTTCTCAAACAATAAACGTATCAATATGCTTCAGTTTACCGCACTGCCAACTACAGAGTGAAATGTTTAATCAAAGCTCCTGCTTTAATTATCAGGTTTAACCTCTCACACTTGTCGTTGCCATAAGGTTATTACGATGTTTAAAAGGAGGAAAAGAGAACATGTAAATCACATGAAATGTAATAAGATTTGAAAAAAAATACTTTCCGGAGGAAACTAAGAACCACAATTGGAGTCTCAAGGTCACTATAAAACGTTTCTTTTTAAACACCATTTACATCTGAATAATTATAATCATAAACTGTACAGGTATTTGAAGTTTTAAATAATACTCGGATGAAATATTTACTGAAGACTTGACGCTACGACTGTAACTGCTCCTTATAGTACAGATAGGTGAACATAAATATGAATAAATAGGAATCACACAACTTAAAAACACGTAACTACTTGTCGGAAGAAAGTATGGTAGGGAAAAATAAATATTATTAGCCGTCTTAATTAATATATCGAGCATGGAAATGGATAATTAATAATATACCATAATGAAGGCTAATACTCCTATTATAAATATATATTTACATATTTTGTCTGAATATATTAATAATTATATACAACGTGAATATTTCCCCATTAAATTAAGTAATAGGAGAACTATTAAGAAATTATTAAATTTAATTGATTTAAATTAAAATCGGATAATTTAAATAATACATTAAAAAATATTTTTTTTCAGAGAAATCCTGCACACTTATATTATTATCATTATTATTGAAGTGTTGCACCTAAGGTAACATTCTCTTCTCCAACAGTATTATCCCAGGAAACAGACAAATATGAAAGCATAACACTTGTAAACAATCTCCAGATATATTTATGAAAAACGTATCACTATTAGTATTCAGTCTTCTGCTCACTCTCTTTCAAAAACGACAATAATTCTTAGGGATTAATAACCGACCAACACTCTCAGGACTTCTGGAGCCTTACTCTTGAGCACCAGCACACACATCAGTAGAATAACCTCTGCGTGGCAATCTGACAGTGGCCTTCAGGAATCTCAATAAAATCATTCCAGGTGCTTTATACAACATAATCTGTTAGGCACGTCTTGGAGTACGCAGCACTAGTATAGAACCCACACCTGAGGAAGCATGGTAAGGAGCTAGTTCCAGAGCTAAGAAATTTGAGCTACAAAGAGAGGCTAGGCTAAAGAAAATGCATCTAACGACCCTGGACGACAAAAGGACAAGGGAAGACATGATATCAAACATACTGGTTGTGCCACACGCTTACAGTCAAGGCCTGCGAAGAATCTTCTTGTTTATTGGTATCCCCTTATACTAAAATTAAATTAATCCAATATTTGTAAAGTATTTGCTTGAACATTATATTTATTCTAATTAAGCATTTTTATAAACTGTATTTACAGGCTAAGAGTTGTCATTTTATTTACCTTAGTTCGTCTCATTGCTTAGGTATACTGCGCTGCTTCAAGAAGTGACCCATAACATACAGCTGCCTCTTTACTGATCAGCGGAAACGACAACAGGTGTAAGGAGGCTTACCCAAAGTCACCACACTGTCATTATCGAACCCAGGTTCTTCACTTGTAACCCAAAGGTGTCAACACAGCCCAATGAGTAAAAGATCACTTACCCACGTGGATCGTGCATCTCCTACCTCGGAGTTTCATTCCTTAATTTTGCATCTTCGGTTAATTACTGCACAACACAAAGCTCTTCTTGTTTGTATCGCGATTGTTTTAGCATCCTGTAAGGTTAAATGAGAATTCTTGGAAAAGAAGCTTCTCACTCAGGTTATTAAACGAACAATGCTCTGAGATTATGAATAAGATGCCCTCTACAAAACGCTTCTCCCTCAGAGGATATTTCCAGCGACGCCCTGAGAATAGCCACCATTTTACAAGACTCACGAAATCGTAATAACACGATTGCTAACAAACCACGGAACAGGCGACGATTGAGCCCATGGATTGTAAAAATCTTATCGTAACCAGTTGGTGTTGATGTTACAACCTGACCAGTACAACTCTATCTTAATGTTGGTGTGGATGTTACAACCTGACCAGTACAACTCTATCTTAATGTTTGTGTGGATGTTACAACCTGGCCAGTACAACTCTATCTTAATGTTGGTGTGGATGTTAAACCCGGCCCCAGTACAACTCTATCTTAATGGGGTGTGGAGTTACACCTGGCAGTAAAACTCTTTTTAAATTTTGGTGTGGATGTTACAACCTGGCGTACAACTCTATTTAATGTTGGTGTGGATTTTACAACCGACCAGTAAAACTCTATTTAAATTTTTGGTGTTGATGTTACAACTGGCCAGTAAAAACTTTCTTATTTTTGGTGTGGATTTTAAAACCCTGACCAGTAAAACTCTTCTTTTTGGGTGTGGATGTTACAACTGACCAGTACAATCTTCTTAATGTTGGTGTGGTGTTACAACCGGCCGTAAACTCTTCTTAATTTTGGTGTGGAGTTACACTGACCAGTACAATTATTTTAATTTTGGTGTTGATGTTACACCTACCAGTAAAACTCTGCTTATTTTTGGGTGTTGAGTTACAACCTACCAGTAAAAATCTTTTTAAATTTTGGTGTTGATTTTTACAACTGCCCAGTAAAACTCTTTTATTTTTGGGGTTTGATGTTACAACCTGGCCTTACAACTCTTCTTAATGTTGGTGTGATGTTAACAACCTGGCCAGAAAAAACTTGTCTTATTGTTGGTGTGGATGTTACACCTGACCGTAAACTTATTTTAATGTTGGTGTGGTGTTAAAAACCTGGCCAGTAAACTCTATCAAAATTTTGGGTGTGGATGTTACAACCTGACCAGACAATCTATCTTATTTTGGGTTTTGATGTTAAAAACCTGCCCAGTACCCCTTATTTTAAGTTGGTGTTGATGTTACAACCTGCCCAGTAAACTCTGTCTTAATGTTGGTGGGATGTTAAACCCTGGCCAGTACACTCAATTTTAATTTTGGGTGGGGATGTTACAACCTGGGCCGTACAACTCGTTTTTTGTTGGTGTGGATGTTACAACTGCCGTCAAACTCTATCTTAATGTTGGTGGATGTTCAACCTGGCCCAGTACAATCTATCTTAATTTTGGGGTGTTGATGTTACAACCTGCCGTCAACTCTGTTTTAAATTTTGGTGGGATTTAAACCGGGCCAGTAAACTTATCTTTAATTTTGGTGTGGATGTTACAACCGGGCCAGTACAACTCTGTCTTATTGTTGGTGTGGAGTTACCCCCTGCCCAGTACAACTCTATCTTAATGTTGGTGTGGATGTTAAAACCGGGCCAGTACAACCCTATTTAATGTTGGTGTGGATTTTTAAAACCTGGCCAGTACAACTCGTTTATTGTTGGTGTGGATGTTAAACCTGACCAGTACAACTCTTTTTAAATGTTTTTTGTTTGATGTTACAACCTGGCCAGTAAAAATCTGTCTTATTGTTGGGTGTGGTTTTAAAACCCTGACCGTACAACTCTTTCAAATGTTGGTGTGGATGTTAAAAACCGGGCCCAGACAACTCTATTTAATGTTGGTGGGGGTTTTAAACAACTGCCGTACAATTTATTTTAAATGTTGGTGTTGATTTTAAAACCCTGCCCCGTACAACTTGTTTATTGTTGGTGTTGATGTTAAAACCGGCCTAAAACTCTATCTTAATGTTGGTGTTGATGTTACAACCTGGCCAGTAAAACTTTTTTTAATGTTGGTGTGGATGTTACAACCTGGCCGTACAACTCTATCTTAATGTTGGTGGGGGGTTTTTAAACCTGACCAGTACAATCATTTTAAAAGGGTTGTTGTGGATTTTAAACCCTGGCCAGTACAACTCATTTTTAATGTTGGTTGGATGTTCAACGGGCCAGACAACTCTATCTTAATGTTGGTGTTGGTTAAAAACCCTGGCCAACAACTCTATTTTAAATTTTGGTGGGATGTTAAAAAACCTGGCCGTACAACTCTATCTTAATTTTGGGTGTGGATGTTAAACCGGCCGTACAACTCTTTCTTATTGTTGGTGGGATGTTACAACCTGCCGTAAACTCTTTTTTAATTTTGGGGTGTTGATTTCAACCTGACCAGTACAACTTGTCTTAATGTTGGTGTGGATGTTAAAACCCTGGCCAGTAAATCTATCTTAAATGGGTGGGGGAGTTAAAACCTGCCCCGTAAAAACTCTATCTTAATGTTGGTGGGATGTTAAAAACCTGACCAGTACAATCTTCTTAAGTTGGTGTGGTTTTTTTTAAAACTGCCGTAAATCTATCTTATGGGGTGTGGTTACAACCTGACCAGTAAAATCTTTTAATTTTGGGTGTGGATGAACAATGACCGTAAAACTCTGTCTTTTTTTGGTGGGGGATGTCAACCTGCCCAGTACAACTTGTTTAAATGTTGGGGGGTGTTACAACCGGGCCCAGAAAAATCTACTTAATGTTGGTGTGGATTTTACAACCGGGCCAGTAAAACTCTTTTTAATTTTGGGTTTGTGGATGTTACCCCCTGACCAGTACAACTCTATCTTATGTTGGGTGGGATGTTACAACCTGCCAGTAAAAACTCTTTTAAATGTTGTTGGGGGATGTTAAACCGGGCCAGTACAACTTGTCTTAAATTTTGGGTGGGGGTTTTAAACCTGCCCAGTACAACTCTATTTTAAATGTTGGTGTGGATGTTAAACCGGGCCCAGTAAAACTTCTTATGTCTTCAACACGCTTTTTTTTATGTTGTCATCTTTTATATTTTCCCATTATTTCTTGTATTTTTTTGTTGGTCTTTTTGTACTGCTGATTGTTCTGTGTATACTGTATTGGTCTGTGTTTTGTTCTGCTGTTATACTGTACTTGTGTACTGCTGTATTGTTCTGCTGTATATGTACTGTTTTACTGTGTATTGTTCTGTTTATACTCTATTTGTATGTGTATTTTTTCTGCTGTATACTCACTTGTGTTGCTGTATTGTTCTGCTGTATACTGTACTTGTGTATGCTGTATTGTTCTGCTGTATACTCTATTGTTACTGCTGTATTGTTCTGCTGTATCTCCCTTGGTATGCTGTATTGTTCTGCTGTATATGTTTGTGTCTCGTATTTTTTGCTGTTTACCACTTGTGTACTGTGTATTGTTTGTGATACTGTATTTGTGTCTGCTGTATTGTTCTGCTGTTACTGTATTGGTACTCTTTTTTGTTTGCTGTATACTTATTTGGTACTCCCGTATTGTTTGCTGTATACCCCACTTGTGTATGCGTATTGTTTGCTGTATACTGTTACTTGTGTACTGTGTATTGTTTGCTGTATACTGTATTGGTCTGCGTATTGTTCTGCTGTATGTTACTGTACTTTTAGAGGTGCTGCGCAGCCTGGCCAACCATCTCTTTAATATTTCACAAAACTAAAATTAATGAATATATTTAACGTATACAGCATTAAAGTAGGGCCTGAGAATTTTACATTGATATATATTCGAATCGTCAGTCTTATTAACACTAAAAGATTTAAAAAAATCAGTGAAAAATAAATACTTTAATTTTCATTGTTTCTTTAATTTTCATTATTTCTTTAATAATATTTGTTTTATTGTTCTGTATGGTCTTCTGTTATTGTATTCTGGTTTCTTGTTATTGTTCTGTACTGGTTTCTGTGTTATTGTTCTGTTTGGTTTTTGTGTTTTGTTCGTATGGTCTTCGTGTTATTGTACTGTACTGGTTTCTGTTTTATTGTTCTGTACTGGTCTTCGTGTTATTGTACTGTATGGTCTTCTGTGTTTTGTACTGTATTGGTCTTCTGTGTTATGTACTGTACTGGTCTTTGTGTTTTTTGGGTTACTGGGTCTTTGTTTTATTGTACTGTATGGTTTTCTGTTTATGTTCTGTACTGGTCTTCTGTGTTTTGTTCTGTATGGTCTTCTGTTTTATTGTTCTGTACTGGTTTCTGTGTTATTTTCGTTGGTTTCTGTGTTTTGGTCGTACTGGTCTTCTGGTTTTTGTACTTTATGGTCTTCGTGTTTTTGTTCTGTATTTTCTTTGTCTTTTGGTTGTATGGTCTTCTTGTTATTGTCCTTTTATGGTCTGTGTGTTATTGTTCTGTATGGTCTTCGTGTTATTGTCTGTTTGGCTTCTGTGTTATTGTTTGTACGGTCTTCTGTGTTATTGTTCTGTAGGGGTCTTCTGTGTTATTTTTTCTGATGGTCTTCGTGTTATTGTTCTGTACGGTCTTCTGTGTTATTGTTTGTACTGGTTTCTGGTTATTGTTCTGTATGGTCTTCTGTGTTTTGGTCTGTACTGGTCTTCTGTGTTATTGTACTGTACTGGTCTTTGTTTATTGGTTGTAGGTCTTCTGTGTTATTGTACTTACTGGTCTTCTGGTTATTGTACTCTACTGGTTTCTGTGTTATTTTTCTGTAGGGTCTTCTGTGTTTTTTTGTACGGTCTTCTGTGTTATTGGTCTGTACGGGGCTTCTGTGTTATTGTAGTACTGGTTTCTGTCTTATTGGTCTGTACTGGTCTTCTGTGTTATTGTACTCTATGGTTTCGTGTTTTTGACTTACTGGTCTTCGTGTTATTTTTCTGTACTGGTTTTCTGTGTTTTGTTCTGTATGGTTTGTGTTTTTGTTGTGTACTGGTTTTCTGTGTTATTGTTCTGTACTGGTCTGTTTTAATTTTTTACGGGTTTTCTGTTTATTGTTCTGTATGGTTTTCTGTTTTTTTGGTCTGTACTGGTGTTCTGTGTTATTGACGTATGGTTTCTGTGTTATTGGCTGTACGGGGTTTTTGGGTTATTATTTGTACGGGTTTTTCTGTGTTATTGTACTGTATGGTCTTCTGTGTTATTGTACGTACTGGTCTTTGTGTTATTGGCTGTACAGGTGTTTGTGTTATTTTCTGTAAGGTGTTCTTGTTATTGTACTGTATGGTTTCTGTGTTTTGTACGTACGGGTCTTCTTTTTTGTTATTGGGTCTGTACAGGTGTTCTGTGTTATTATTCTGTAAGGTGTTCGTGTTTTGTACTGTATGGTTTTCTTGTTATTGTTCTGTATTCTTCGTGTTTTGTACGTACAGGTGTTCTGTGATTTTTTTCTGTACAGGTGTTAGGGTTTTTATTGTTTGTTGGTTTTCTGTGTTATTGGTTGTACAGGTGTTCTGTGTTATTATTTGTAAGGTGTTCTGTGTTATTGTATGTACTGGTCTTTGTGTTATTGGTCTGTACGGGTTTGTTCTGTGTTTTTGTACTGTACAGGTCTTCTGTGTTATTGGTCTGTACAGGTGTTCTGTGTTATTGTCTGTAGGGTCTTCTGTGTTTTTGGCTGTCGGTGTTCTGTGTTATTGTATGTTGGTCTTCTGTGTATTGTACTGTACTGGTCTTCTGTGTTTTTGTCTGTATGGTTTCTGTGTTATTGTACTGTATGGTTTCTGTGTTTTGACTGTAGGTTTCTTGTTATTTTTATGTATGGTCTTCGTGTTTTGCTTATGGTCTTCTGTGTTTTTTGTACTGTACTGGTTTCTTTTTTATTGTACGTACTGGTCTTCTGTGTTATTGTACGTACTGGTTTCGTTTATTGATGTATGGTCTTCTGTGTTATTTACTGTATGGTTTTTGGGTTTTAAATTGTCTGTACAGGTGTTCTGTTTTATTGTCTGTATGGTTTCTGTGTTTTGTACTGTATGGTCTTCTGTGTTATTGTACTGTACTGGCTTCGTGTTTTGTATTTTAATGGTCTTTTGTGTTATTGTACTGTACGGTGTTCTGTTTTATTTTTCTGTACAGGTGTTCTGTGTTATTGTACTGACGGGTCTTCTGTGTTATTGTCCCTGTCAGGTTTTCTGTGTTTTTGTACTGTACGGTCTTCTGTTTTATTGTATTACTGGTTTCTGTGTTATTGTACTGTACTGGTCTTGTTGTTATTGACTGTACTGGTCTTCTTGTTTTTTGTACTGTACAGGTGTTCGGTTTTTGTACTGTATGGTCTTCTGTGTTATTGTATGTACTGGTTTCTGTGTTATTGTACTGTTACGGGTTTCTGTGTTTTGTATGTATGGTCTTCTGTGTTATTGTACTGTAGGGTCTTCGTTTTATTGTACTGTACTGGTTTTTCTGTGGTTATTGTACTGTACTGGTCTTCTGTGTTATTGTTACTGTCAGGTTTTTGTTTTTATTTACTGTATGGTTTCGGTTTTATTGTACTGTACCGGTGTTCTGTGTTATTGTGTACAGGTTTTTCTGTGTTATTGTACTGTACTGGTTTGTATGTTGCTTTGGGTAATTATGTTTTACGTTTAATTTTTATATGTTTAATGCTGTTTTTTTTGTTTTTAAATTTGCTTTGGTGTACTGTGATTTTTGTGTCGCTGTTTTGTATGTCCCAGTATGGTTTTATTTTTATTTACTTATTTATGTGTCACTATAGTTTTGTGTCCAGTTTACTGTTTTATGTGCTTCAGTGTTTTAGTGTCACTTAAAACTGTTTTATATTATTAATGTTTTAAGGTTTATTTATTGTATTGTTTTTTACTATTTTTTTAAATGTGTTACTCTAATACCAGATGACTTTATCATTTTTTAAAAAATTAACAAAAAAACCCCGCGGGCTAAAATTTTTCCCAGCGAGTTCTGCCGCACTCTATTTTCCCGCGAAACCCACGGGTTTTAAATAAATTTTGGTAAAAATCCTTCAGTGTAGTCTTCCAGGAGTGCCAGTCTTAACCTTGAATCCTTCCAAAAGTCCTAATAAAGAAAATTTTTTTGTAAGTGATTTTTCAGGTATTTTCAAAAGGTTCTCGGGGTTACTAACTTGGGGTAGTAGACATCTTTATATCAAAACACAAGGATGGTGGTGGTGGGGAGGGGTGGTGGTGGTGGTTTTCGGGGGTGGTGGTGGTAGTGGTTGGTGGTAGTTGGTGGGGTTGGTGGCGGTGGTGGTGGTTTTTGGTGGTTTTGGTCTGGGGGTTGGGGGGTGTGTTGGCGGGGGTGGTGGGAAATGGTGGTGGTGGTGGGGGGTGGTGGTGGTGGTGGTTGGTGGGGGTGGTGGTGGTGGTGTGGTGGTTGTGGTATTTGGTTTGGGGGGTTTGGTGGTGGTTGGGGGCGGTGGTGGGCAGGTTGTTGGTGTGGTCTGGTGGTTAGTGGTGGGATGGTGGCGGTGTTGGTTGGGGTTTGTGAAGGTGGTGGTGGTGGCGGTGGTGGTGAAGGTGGTGGTGGTGGTGAAAAACACACTGATTATATATGTTTAAAACTGATGCATCACAGTACATAACAACAGTATGGGAGAATTTCCACGTTGATGGCCGGTTGTGGCAAACAGCCGTTTCTGGCCAAAGGGTTTTGGCAAAAAACCGTCGTCTGGCCGGGTTTTGGCAAAAATCAGTCGAACTGGCAGGTTGTGGCAACCCCCAGTTTACTGGCCAGGTTGTGGCAAAACACAGTCGTATGGGCCCGGTTGTGGCAAAGCACAGTCGTACTGGCCAGGGTTTTGGCAAACTCATCGTATGGCCGGTTGGGCCAAAAAGCACAGTCGTACGGCCAGGTTGAGGCAAAACCCCAGTGGTACTGGCCAGGTTGTGGCAACATCAGTGGTACTTGCCAGGTCGTGGCAAAAACCCGTCGTTCTGGCCAGGGTTTTGGCAAAAAATCGTCTACTGGCCAGGTTGTGGCAACGCCAGTCGTACTAGCCGGTTGTGGGGAAACCAGTCGTTCTGGCCGGTTGTGGCAACACACAGTCGTATGGCAAAATTTGTGGGAACACAGAGTTACTGGGCCCGGTTGGGGCAAAAACCTAGTGTACTGGCCGTTGTGGCAAACACACATGTACTGGTACGTTTGGCAACACCAGTCGTATGGCCAGGTGGGCAAACCCCAATCGTTTGGCCGGTTGTGGCAAACACAGTTGTACTGGGGCCCGCTGTAGCAACACACAGTATATATGGCCCGGTTCTGGCAACACAAATCGTGCTGGCAGGTTGTGGCAAAAACAGATTCGTGGCCAGGTTGTGGGAACACACAGTCGTAACTGGCCGGTTTGGCAACACACACTCGTTCTGGCCAGGTTTTGGGCAAAAAATACAGTCGTTCGGCCAGGTTTGGGGGAAACACAGTCGTACTGGCCCGGTTTTGGAAAACAGTCGACTGGGCCGGTTGTGGCAACACAGTCGTTTGGCCGGTTTTGGGGTCGTACTGGCCAGGTTTTTTGGGAACACCCGTCGTACTGGCGGGTGGCAACACACAGTCGTATGGCCCGGTTGTGGCAACACAGTGTACTGGGCCCGGTTGTGGCAACACAGTCGATGGCCCGTTATGGCAACCCGTCGTATGGGCCCGGTTTTGGAACACACAGTCGTTTTTGGGCCCGGTTGTGGAGCACACAGTCGTACTGGGCCAGGTTGTGGTAGCCCCAGTCGCCTGGCCAGGTTTGGCAACAAACTTCGTATTTGGCCCGATTTGGCAAAAACAGTCGATGGCCAGGTTATGGAACACCAGTCGAACTGGGCCGGTTGTGGGAGCACAAGTCGTCTGGCCAGTTGTGGGAGCACACAGTCGTATGCAGGTTTAGGCAACCCCACTCGTTCTGGCCAGGGTTTTGGGAACCACGTATACTGGCCAGACTGTAGCAACACACAGTTTGTTTTGGCCAGGTTCTGGCAAACATAGTCGTGCTGGCCAGGTTTTTTTGGGAACACGATTTTACTGGCCGGTTTTGGCAAAAAAAAGTGTATGGCCGGTTGTGGCAAAAACACTCGTTTGCAGGTTGTGGCAAATCAGTGAAAACCCGGGCCCGGTTGTGGAAAACACAGTGTATGGCCAGGTTGTGGCAACAATAGTGTACGGCCCGGTTGTGGCAACCACAGTCGTACTGGCCGGTTTTGGGGGTCGTACTGGCCAGGGTTTTTTAAAATTTTAAATTTTGGGGAAAAAACAGTGTTTTGGCCAGGTTGTGGAACACATCTACTGGCCCGGTTGTTCCCCCGTCGTCTGGCCAATTTGGCAACCCCTTACCATTGGGAAACCCTCACCCTTCACCACACTTTTCCTTTTACACCCCCCCCCAAATTTTAAACACCCACCCAGAAAAATCCCACATCTACCAACCCACCCCCCCCCCCCACCCCCACCCCCATGTATGGCCATTTTTAACAAGTTAATCCAGGGTTTTGGCAACACACGTCGTACTGGCCGTTTGGCACCACAGTCGTACTGGCCGGGTTTTGGGGAAAACAGTGTATGGAAAGGGTTGGGCAAATTTGTCTGGCCCGGTTGGCAAAACCAGTCGTATGGGCCAGGTTGGCAACACAGTCGTACTGGGCCCGGTTGTGGGAACACAAGTCGTATGGCCGGTTGCGGAGCACACAGTGTTTTTGGCCAGGTTGTGGCAAAACACAGTCGATGGCCCCGGGTTTGGGACACACGTCGTATGGCCGGTTTTGGAAAAAACACCCGGGACTGGCCAGGTTTTGGCAACAAGGTTGGCCGGTTGTGGCACCCAGTCGTATGGGCCCGGTCGGCAGCCCAGTCGTACTGGCCCGGTTGTGGGGCAAACCCGTCGTACTGGCCAGGTTGGGCCCCACACAGTCGTATGGCCAGGTTGTGGGCACCGTCGTACTGGAGGTTGTGGAGCACACGTGATGGCCGGTTGTGGACACACGTCGTACTGGCCCGGTTGGGCAACACGTCGTACTGGCCAGGTTGGGCCCCACCGTCGTTACTGGCCCGGTGGGCAACAACAGGTACTGGCCGGGTTTTGGCCACACAGTCGTACTGGCAAAGGGTTTTGGACCCAGTCGTACTGCCAGGTTTTTGGTAGCACCGTCGTATGGCCAGGTTGTGGCAACATCGTTTTCTGGCCAGGTGTGGAGCACACAGTGTCTGGGCAGGTTGGCGCACACAGTCGTCTGGCCAGGGTTGGGCCACCAGTCGTATGGGCCCGGGGGGGCACACACGTCGTTAGCCAGGGGGTGGGAAACACAGTCGTCTGGGCCGGTTTTGGACACACAGTCGTATGGCCCGGTTGTGGAGACACAGTCGTACTGGCCCGGGTTGGCAACCCCAATCGTCTGGCCCGGTCGTGGGCAGCCCCAGCGTGTGGCCAGGTGTGGCAGACACCGTCGTATGGCCAGGGTTTGTGGAAACCACAGTCTACTGGGCCGGTGTGGCGCAACAGTGTGTGGCCCGGCGTGGCAGACCAGTCGTGTGGCCGGTTGTGGGGAAACACAGTCGTATGCAGGTTGTGGGAGCCACAGTCGTACTGGCCAGGTCTGGCAGCACACACGTGTGGCCCGGTCGTGGGAGCCACGTCGTGCTGGCCCGGTCGTGGCAGCACCGTGTACTGGCCCGGGTTTTGGGAACACCGTCGTACTGGCAGGTTTTTTTTGGGACACACAGTCGTCTGGCCAGGTTGTGGCAACCACGTCGTTCTGGCCAGGGTTTTTGGCAAAACCCCCAAATCGTATGGCCGGTTGTGGGGACCACAGTGTACTGGCCAAGGTTGTGGCAAACACACAGTCGTCTGGCCAGGTTGTGGCAACACACAGTCGCTGGGCCGGTTGTGGCAACACACAGTGTATGGCCCCGGTTTTGGCAACACAGTTATGGCCAGGTTGTGGGCAACCCAGTCGTACTGGCCAGGTTGTGGCACACACAGTCGTAGGGGGGGTTGTGGCACACACGTCGTACTGGCAGGTTTTTGGCAACACACAGTCGTACTGGCCCGGTTGTGGCAACACACAGTCGATGGCCCGGTTGTGGCAAAAACCCGTGTATGGCCAGGTTTTTTGGCAACACACAGGTACTGGCCAGGTTTGGAAAAAAAAACAGTTATGCCGGGTTTTGGCCAAACCAAATCGTACTGGCCAGGTTTTGCAACACCGTCGTACTGGCCAGGTTTTGGCAACCACAGTCGTAGGCCGGTTGTGGCAAACCAGTCGACTGGCCCCGGGTTTTGAAAAACCCCGTCGTACTGGCCCCGGTTGTGGCAAACCAAACGTACTGGCCCGGTTTGTGGCACACACAGTGTCTGGCCAGGTTTTTGGACAACGTGTACTGGCCAGGTTGTGGCAACAATTGTATGGCCAGTTTGGCAAACACCAGGGCGTACTGGCCAGGTTTGGCAAAAACACAGTCGTATGGCCAGGTTGTGGGGAACGTGTATGGGCCGGTTTTTGGGACACACAGTGTACTGCCCCGGGTTTTGGCAAACACGTCGTATGGCCAGTTTTGGAAACCACAGTGTATGGCCAGGTTGGGAAACACAGTCGTCTGGCCCGGTTGGCACATTCGTACTGGCCAGGTTTGGCAAACACAGTCTACTTTCCGGGTTTGGCAACAACAGTCGTACTGGCAGGTTGGGCAACACAGTGTATGGCAGGTTTTTGGCAAAACAGTCGTCTGGCCGGTTTGGGGGCCCCACAGTCGTACTGGCAGGTTTGGGGAAAAACACAGTCTACTGGCCGGTTGTGGCAACACGTCGATGGGCCCGGGTTTTGGCAACAATGTACTGGCCCCCGGTTTTTTGGAAACCAGGTACTGGCCAGGTTGTGGCACACCAGTCGTAGGCCAGGTTGGCAGACACGTGTACTGGCCAGGTGTGGAAACACATCGTTCTGGCCAGGTTGGCAAACAGTGTTTGGCCAGGTTTTGGACACACAGGGTTGGCCAGGTTGTGGAGCACCAGTCGTCTGGCCCGGTTGGGGCACACCCAAGTCGTACTGGCCCGGTTGACCAAAACAGGTTTCTGGGAGGTTTGGGGAACACCAGTGTATGGCCGGTTTTGGCAACCACAGTCGTACTGGCCGGTTGTGGGAGCCAAAAGTCGTACTGGCAGGTTGTGGACACGTCGTACTGGCCCCTTGTGGAAACACAGTGTTGGCCAGGTTTTTTGGGAACACAGTGTATGGGCCCGGTTTTTGGGAAACACACAATCGTTGGGCCCGGTTGGCAGCACACAGTTCTGGCCAGGTTGGCCCAACAGTCGTTCTGGCCAGGTTTGGCAACACACAGTCGTACTGGCCAGGTGTGGAGCACACAGTCGTTGGCCGGCTTTGGAGCCCCAGTCGTTGGCCCCGGTTTTTGGCAACACCAGTGTATGGCCGGTTGTGGCGCACACAGTGTCTGGGCCCCGGCGTGGCAGCACACATCGTGCTGGCCAGGTCGTGGCAGCACAGTCGTGTGGCCCGGTGTGGCAAACAACGGCGTATGGCCGGGTTTTGGCAACCACAGTCGACTGGCCGGTTGTGGCAACACCGTCGTCTGGCCCGGTTGTGGAACACACACGTTGGCCAGGTTTTTGGCAAAAACACAGTCGTACTGGCCCGGTTGTGGCACACACAGTGTCTGGCCGGTTTGTGGCAAAACAAGTCGTTGGCCCGGTTGTGGCCACACAGTCGTTGCCAGGTTGTGGCCGCACACAGTCGTACTGGCCAGGTTGTGGCAAACCCCCCCCAGTCGTTTGGCCCGGTTTTGGCAAACCCCCAGTCGTACTGGCCAGGTTTTGTGGCACACACAGTTTGTATGGCCAGGTTGTGGAAAAAAACAGTCGTATGGGCCGGGGGTGGCAACACACAGTCGTTTCTGGCCGGTTGTGGCAACACCGTCGTATGGCCAGGTTGGAAAAAACACAGTTTTATGGCCAGGTTGTGGCAAAACCCGTGTACTGGCAGGTTGTGAAACCCCCAGTCGTACTGGGCCCCGGTTGTGGCAAAACACGCGTCTGGCCAGGGTTTTGGCAACCACATTTGTTGGCGGTTGTGCAAAACACAGTGTACTGGCCAGGTTTTGGCAAAACACGTTATGGCCAGTGTGGCAGACACAGTCTACTGGCCCGGTTGTGGGAAAAACACAGTCGTATGGCCAGGTTGGGCAACACCAGTGTATGGGCCCTTTTTTTGGGAGTAAACCCCTCGTACTGGCCGGGGTGACAACAACAGTCGTACTGGCCCGGTTGTGGCAAAAACACAGTCGTACTGGCCATTAATTGGCAGCCACAGTCGTAATGGCCCCGGTTGTTGCACACGTGTACTGGGCCCGGTTGTGGGGAACAACCGTCGTAATGGCCCCTTTTTGGCAGTACCAGTCGTATGGCCGGTTGTGACAACACCTTATGGGCCCGGTTTTGGGAAAAACACAGTCGTTGGCCGGTTTTTTGCAACACCAGTCTTTTGGCCAGGTTGTGGAACACCGTCGTACGGCCGGTTGTGCAACACCAGTCGTATGGCCATGTGGCAACACCCGTCGTACTGGCCAGGTGTGGGCCCCACGTGTACTGGCCAGGTGTGGCAACCCCAAGTTGACGTTTTTAACACACGAAGGGGTTTTTTCCCATCTTCTGGTTGAAAATTTTTTTTTTTTATTTTCAGTGGTTGGAAAGTGTTTTGGAAAACTGAGGAATTATTTAAATTTTTTTTAAAAAAAAAATGTTTTTTTTTAAATTTTTTAAAATATTTTTTTTTTAATTTTCAATTTTTAAAGTTTTTCTTAAATTTTTAATTTTTTCCAAAATATTTATAAAATATTTTAAAAATTATTTGATAAAAGTTTTTTTTAATTTTCTTAACTTTTTAATTTTTATTAATTTTAAAAATTGTGGAAATAAATTTTTTATATTTTTATTATTTATATATTATATATTTTATATATATTTATATATATATATATATATATTTTATATTATATTTTTATATATGTCGTGCCGAATTGGCAGAATTGCGATTTGGCTTAAATGCAACGTCATCTTGCTTATAGGACAAGTGAAAAAATTTGTGTATGTAATAATTCGCCAAAAACATTTGAACTAAAAGAAAAAATTATATTTCATGTTTTTTAAGTATTAAAAATTTTTGTTAAAAAAATCTAAAAAAAAATTTGTTGGGGTTTGGCTAAAAAAAATTGTTTTGTTATAATAAGGTTAGGTAAGTTTTTAAGTTCCCTTTTTGGGGCAAAATTACAAAATTTTTTTCATCAATATTAAAGAAAAAAAAATATCTTTAAAAATATAAGAGAAAATTTTAGAAAGGCCCCAATTTTATATGGTTCTTAATTTACGTTTTAAAATTCGGCACGCATTTATATATATATATATTATTATATATATTATATATTTTTATATATATTATATATATAATATATATAAATATAATATATATTGTGTGTGTGGTGTTGTTCCATTTTGTCTGGCACATGTCAAATTTGACACTTGGCCTGGTATATAAGAGTGTTGTGGTGTGTTGTGTGTGTGTTGTGTGTGTGGTGTGTGTGTGTGTGTGTGTGTGTGTTGTGTGTATGTGTTTTTGTGTGTGTGTTGTGTAGATGAAAGTGAAAAGTAAACATAGAAGAAAAAATTATGAACTACATTATAAATTTACAAAGAAGAAGAGCACGTTCCGTGGTACAGCTGTCAGCCCGGCTGTCTTGCTGTCAGCCCGGCTGTCTCTGCTGTCAGCCTGGGACTCTGCTGTCAAACCTGGCGACTCTTTCTTCGCCTGGCTGCTCTGCTGTCCGCCGGCTGGGCTTGCTGTCAGCCCGGTGTCTTGCTGTCGCCTGATGTCTCTGCTGTCAGCCTGGCTGCTCTGCTGTCAGCCCGGCTGACTCTGTGTCAGCCCCGGCTGACTTTTCAGCTGGCGTCTTGCTGCAGCCTGGCTGCTTGTGTCAGCCTGGCTGCTTGCTGTCAGCCCGACTGTCTCTGCTGTCCCTGGCTGACTCCTGTCAGC
>NC_069452.1:36438063-36468220 GCF_026875155.1 Cherax quadricarinatus | reverse complement strand
CCCATGGGTTCCCTTATCGGTCTCCCCTTTCCCCAACCCCAATACACCCCCAAAACCACAGTCTTAAAAAAAATTTGAAGGGTGTGTATAAAAATGCAATGGAATAATAAGTATGGGGTGGCCATGAAAGAATAAAGGGAGACACCCCCAACAAAATGACTCACGAAACAAAACTCACCAAAATAATAAAGATTCAATTTTTCCACCCGGATATCAAATCCTGGGAAAGACAGAGGGGGGAGGGGAGGAGGATTGCACTGCTCCTTTGAAAACCAGGGGGGTTTTGAGAAATGGAAGAATGGAGGCACGGTAAAAGGGACTCTTAGATGGAACAATCCAGTCGGGGGGGAAAATAAGGTGAAATTGCAGTAAGTCAACCCACCAAAAACTGCGGGAGACCAGAAAAAATACAATGAGAGCAAAAGGCCATGCGCCATACCGAGGTGGCCGGGGAGAGCACACATGGGGGAGCAAAGTTACTAGTTTGGGTGATTTCAATCAAAAGGGAAATTTTTATGGAAAACCCCGGGGCCCCATGGGGTCCCAAAACATGGAGAGCCAAGATGATGGATAAATTTTCGAAAACCCATGCTCAAATGATAGAGACACACCAGAGAGAGAGGAGGGGATGAAACAGAAAGACTGGACCTTGTATTCACATTTAGAAGTTCGGAACGAGGATATTATGTAAAAAGGCCCCTGGGGGCTAGGATATGTGGTTCGTGCTTCGACTACATGTTGAGCCCAAATGGAGAGATTTTGAGGAATAGGGTGGGGGAAAAGCCAAACTACAAAAGGGGGGGTTTTCAGGCAGAGGAACTTTCCCTTTAAAAATTTTAGTGGGGGAGGGGCTGACAGAAAAAACCCGTACAAGAAATGGACTATGTGGCAACAAAATGAAGGAGGGAGAGGAGAGGGTTTTTTTCCCAAGGAAAAACCCAAAAAAAATGGAAGATCAAAAAATCCTTGTTCCCAAAGTTTAGGGAGGCAAAAACTAGTGTACTAGAGAATGGAAAAGGTTCAAAAACAAAACTCAGAAAATAAAGGATTTGCCGAAGAGCCAGAAACGAATATGCCAGATAAGGGGGAGGCTCAGCAAAAATATAAAATGACAAGCATGGAAAGTCAAAAGACGCAAAGGGTTTTGTGCAGCCACATCAGGAGGAAAAAAAACAGTCAAGGCCAGGTAATCAGTGGGGAAAGGGTGATGAGGAATTCCAAGAACGACAAAGGTAGTCAGGAGCCAACACAAGATTTAAAGAATTTTACATGGAAACCAGTAGGACCCGGAAATCAAAACGGGGGTACACCACAAGTGTGAATGAGGTACATGAAACCCAAAGGGGAGGAAGGAAGAAGCTGCTATCGAATTGAAACCTAAAAGGGGTGGGACCGAAAACATCTCCCCGGGGGCCCTTAAAGAGGGAGCAGAGATATTGTGGACCTTAAAAAAGATTTTCACCACATATTTGAAACGGGGGCAACCCCCTGAGGATGGAAGTGAAAATGTAGTCCCAAATTTTTTTAAAAAGGGAGACAGACATGAGACTAAACTACAGACCTGTATCACTAACTTATAGTATGCAAGGTCATGGAGAAGATATCAGGAGAAGGGGGGAGCACCTAAAAAAACAAGTGTAAATTTGAAAACCCAGCATTTTCGGGGAAGGAAAATCCTCTGTTACAAACCTACTGAGTTTTTGAAAAGGGGTGACGAAGTAAGAAAAGAGAGGAGGGGTGGATCGCTGTTTTTTTTTTGGCTGCAAGAAGGTTCGACACAGTTCCTCACAAGAGTTACTGCAAAAGTTTGAGGATCAGGAACATAAAGGAAAGGCACTGCAATGGGTCAAAGAATACCTGACAGGAGGAACAAGATATGGTACGTACGAGGTGTAGAGTGGGGCCAGTACAAGCAGGGTTCCCCAGGGTTCTAGACCTTGCTGTTCTTGGGGGTATGTGAAAGACATAACGGAAGGGATAGACCAGAAGTGACTTGTTTGCAGAGAGTGAAAATAATAAAGAATCAAATCGGATGAGGGGTCAGGCAGGACTACAAAGACCTGGACAGGCTACAAGCCTGGTCCAGCAACTGGCTCCTTGAGTTTAACCCTGCCAAATGCAAAGTCATGAAGATTGGAGAAGGGCAAAGAAGACCGCAGACACAAATAGTTTAGATGGCCAAAGACTGCAAACCTCACCCCAAGGGGAAAAAGATCGGGGGGTGAGTATAACACCGAGCTTATCTCCTGAGGTGACATAAATTTCACATAACTGCTGCAGCTACGGGCGCCTGGCAAAACCTACGGATAGCGTTCCGATACCTCAGTAAGGATTCGTTAAAGACTCTGTATACCATTTACGTCAGGAAATACTGGAGTATGCAGCACCAGTTTGGAATCCACACCAAAGTCAAGCATGTCAAGAAGTTAGAGAAAGTGCAAAGGTTTGCAAAAAGGCTAGTCCCAGAGCAAACGGGGATTGTCCTACGAAGAAAGGTTGAGGGAAATCGGCCTGACGACACTGGAGGACAGGAGGGTCAGGGGAGACAGAATAACGACACATAAAATACTGCGCGGAATAGACAAGGTGACACAGACGGGATGTTCCAGGAGTGGACACAGACACAAGAGATCACAATTGGAAGTTGAAGACTCAGATGAGTCAAAAGGATTTAGGAAGTATTTCTTCAATCATAGAGTATCAGACCGTGGAATAGCCTAGAAAGTGACGTAGTGGAGGCGGGAACCATACATAGTTTTAAGGCGAGGTATGATAAAGCTCATGGAGCAGGGGAGAGAGAGGACCTAGTAGCATCCGTGAGAGGCGGGACCAGGAGCTATGACCGACCCCTGCAACCACAAATAGGTGAGTACACACACACACACACACACACACACATACTGGAGTATGCAGCACCAGTCTGGAACCCACACCTGGTCAAGCACGTCAAAAAGTTAGAGAAAGTACAAAGGTTTGCAACAAGGCTAGTCCCAGAGCTCAAGGGAATGTCGTACGAGGAAAGATTAAGGGAAATCGGACTGACGACACTGGAGACAGAAGGGTCAGGGGAGACATGATAACGACATACAAGATAACTGCGGGGGAAAAAGACAAGGTGGACAGAGATAGGATGTTCCAGAGAGGCGACACAGGGACAAGGGTCACAACTGGAAGCTGAAGACTCAGACGAGTCATAGGGACGTTAGGAAGTATTTTTTCAGTCATAGAGTTGTCAGCAAGTGGAATAGCCTAGCAAGTGAAGTAGTGGAGGCAGGAACCATACATAGTTTTAAGAAGAGGATGACAAAGCTCAGGAAGCAGAGAGAGAGAGAGGACCCAGTAGCGATCAGTGAAGAGGGGGGCCAGGAGCTGAGTCTCGACCCCTGCAACCACAATTAGGTGAGTACACACACACAAACGGGAAAATTGAATGGGAAAAGCCAAACTATGAAAGGGGGACTACACAGGTATGAGGAATTCCTGCGGAGGTTCAGTGGGACGGGAAAACTGGTAGGAAAATCAGTAAACGAGATGATGGAATATGTAACAACAATGTGCAAGGAGGCAGAGGAAAGGTTTATTCCCAAGGGAAATAGAAATAATGGGAAAGACTAAAGCGAGTCCTTGGTTTACCCGAAGGTGTATGTGGGCAAAAACTAAGTGCACCAGAGAATGGAAAAGGTACAGGAGGCAAAGGACCAGGAAATAAGGAGATTAGTAGAAGAGCCAGAAACGAGTAGGGCACAGGTAAGGAGAGAGCCCCCAGCGACAGTACGAAAAACGACATAGCATCGAAAGACAAGTCTGGCCCGAAACTGCTGTATAGCCACATTTTAGGAAGACAACGGTCGAAGACCAGGTGATAAGGCTGAGAAAAGAAGGTGGGGAACTAACAAGAAACGATCAAGAAGTATGTGACTCAATATGAGATTTAAGGAAGTATTTAAAGTGGAGAGAGGAAGGCCTCTCGAGGAACAGAACAAAAGGGGACACCAGCAAGAAATATACCAACAAGTGTTGGATGACGTACATGCCAAATGAGGAGGTGAAGAAGCTGTAAGGGACATCGATACCTCAAAAGACAATAAGACCGGACATCTTCCCGTGGGTTCTTAGAGAGGGAGCGGATATGCTGTGTGCGCCACTTACCACAATCTTCAACACATCCCTGGAAACTGGGCAACCACCTGAGGTATGGAAGACGGCAAATGTAGTTCCCATTTTTAAAAAAGGAGACAAAAAAAAGAGGCACTAAACTATAGACCTGTGTCACTGACGTGTATAGTATGGAAAGTTATGGGGAAGATTATCAGGTGGAGAGTGGTGGCACCTGGAATGGAACAAGAGTATAAAAGCCAATCAGCATGGATTCATGCAAGGCAAATCCTGTGTCACAAACCCTCTGAAGTTTTATGATAAAGTAACAGAAGTAAGAACTACGAGAGAGAGGGGTGGGTTGATTGTATTTCCTTGGACTGCGAGAAGGCCTTAGACACAGTTCCTCACAAGAGATTAGTGCAGAAGCTAGAGGATCAGGTGCATATAACAGGAAGGGCACTGCAATGGATCAGAGAATACCTGACAGGGAGGCAACAACAAGTCATGGTACGTGATGAGGTATCACAGTGGGCACCTGTGACGAGCGGGGTCCCACAGGGGTCGATCCTAGGACCAGTGCTATTTTTGGTATATGTGAACGACATGATGGAAGGGTTAGACTCAGAAGTGTCCCTGTTTGCAGATGGTGTGAAGTTAATGAGGAGAATTAAATCAGACGAGGACCGGGCAGGACTTCAAAGAGACCTGGACAGGCTGGACACCTGGTCCAGCAACTGGCTTCTTGAATTTAACCCCGCCATATGCAAAGTAATGAAGATCGGGGAAGGGCACAGAAGACCGCAGACAGAGTATAGGCTAGGTGGTCAAAGACTGCAAACCTCGCTCAAGGAGAAAGATCATGGAGTGAGTATAACACCGAGCATGCCTCCGGAAGCACACAATCAACAGATAACTGCTGCAGCATATGGGCGCCTGGCAAACCTGAGAACAGCGTTCCGATCCCTTTAGTAAGGAATCGTTCAAGACACTGTACACCGTGAAACATCAGGCCCATACTGGAGTATGCAGCACCTGTTTGGAACCCACACTTGATCAAGCATGTCAAGAAATTAGAGAAAGTGCAAAGGTTTTCGACAAGGTTAGTTCCACAGCTAAGGGAATGTCCTATGAAGAAAAGTTAAGGGAAATCGGCCTGACGACACGGGAGGACAGGAGGGTCAGGGGAGACATGATAACGACATATAAAATACTGCGTGGAATAGACAAGGTGGACAAAGACAGGATGTTCCAGGGAGGGGAAACAGAAAACAAGAGGTCACAATTGGAAGTTGAAGACCCAGATGAGTCAAAGGGATCTTAGGATGTATTTCTTCAGTCATAGAGTTGTCAGGCAGTGGAATAGCCAAAGAAAATGACGTAGTGGAGGCGGGAACTATACATAGTTTTAAGACGAGGTATGATAAAGCTCATGGAGTAGGGAGAGCGAGGACCCAGTAGCAACTAGTGAAGAACCCGGGCCAGGAGCTAAGACTCGATCCCTGCAACCACAAATAGGTGAGTACACCTCTATATAAAGTTTACAGACTGTGAAAACTAGAACATCCTAACAGGATAAATTAAAAATGGGATATGAAAAGGTTGGACACAGAGGCAATGGAACCTAGGATAACTATTCAGAGAGTGATGAATAGGCAGAAAAACTTTTGAGCAAAATGGGTAAATTTGATGAGAAGATATCTGCAAAGATGCAAGTGGAAGATACGAGCTGTAGTGCTGAGGCAAAGATACAGAACATGGTGAAAGAAATGGAAATTCTGAAGCAGGATATAAATGCGAAGACCAAAGGAGCAAGGTGATAGAACCAGGAGCATCAGAGCACATGCGATGGAGATTGAAGGAGATGAAGGAAATAAGAAGTCCCTTGCAGAAGTGATATCAGCAACCGGGGGTGTCCAGGAAATGATAAAGTGAAACAAAGAATATGCCTAAATTGGATCCAGAAATATGGAGGGAAAAAAATGAGAAGACAGAGTGAGTTCAATAATTATTCATGGGCTTAAGGAAGCTAAAGGGATGACTTTTGATGAAAAAAATTCATAAAGAGAAAAAGAGATTGAGAGCATCATTGAAACAACAGGAAAGAAGGATATCTCTCAGCTAACAAATTTTCATAGAATTGGGTGTAATCAAGGGGAAAAAACTGCCCAGTCAAAGTGACATTCAAGACAAAAGTGGTATTGAACAAGATACTACAAGAGAAACCACTGTTAAAGGGTTCCCGAGAATAGAAAATGTACCTCAACCATAACAGAACACAAAAAGAACAGGAGCAACTGAGAGGGAGGATAAGAAGACACCAATGGAGGGAAGAGACTGGGCAAGCATCGACAGACAGGATAGTTCAGCCTTGGGGATATACCAACCACAAATGCTCACAGGGCCCACTCAGCCCCTACCACCTCAAACAAACCAAACACAATAACCATAAACAAGCCACACTCCACAGCACCCCCTCCCCCCTCCTCACAGTACTAGCACCATCATCACAACAGCCTTCCACAATATTCTCCCCTGCCTTCCACAGCCACAGTCCACACCATCCCTTCCCACGTTCCAGACTATAGTATTATAAAGGAAGCTGAAGTCATGGTACATCAACGCAGATGGAATGACAAGTAAGAGCGAGGAGTGGCAAGAACGAATCACTGAGGCATCCTCGGACATCATAATACTCACGGAGACAAAGCTCACAGGGATGATAACAGATGTGATCTTCCCAAATGGATATCAGATCATGAGGAAACACAGAGAGAACAGAGGGGGAGGAGAAATTGCACTGCTCATCAAAATTAAGAGGAGTTTTAAGGAGATGGGAGGATTAGTCAGTGGGGAAGCAGATGACCTCATAGTAGGAATACATCAGATTGTGGGGTCAAAAAGTGATAATACCACTGAACAGCAAGAGACCAAGACAAGAGTACAATGAGAGCAATGGAGCATAAACTAGCCAAGGTGGCCAGAAGAGCCCATATGGGTAGGGCAAAGTTACCCATCAAGGGGGATTTCACCTGTACAGAGACTGAGAAAGAAAACCTGGAGCCACGTGGAGGACCAAAAATGTGGAGGGCTAAAATGCTGGAGACAGTATTGGAAAACCTGATGCACCAACATGTTAGGGATACAACCAGAGAGGGAAAGGCGAGGAGAGGATGTTCTAGCAAGGGTGGTCCTTGAGCAGTTCAGACATAGGAGATATTATGCATAGAAGTCCCCTCGGTGATAGTGTTCACGTGGTCCTGAGTTTCAAATACTTTGTAGAGTTAACAGTTGAGAATGAAGAACCATGAGAAGGACGGGAAGAGCTAAACATCAAAATAGGCGACTACACAATTATGAGGCAATTCCTGCACGAGTTGCAGTGCAAAATAAAACTACAAGGAAATAGAGTAAATGAAATGATGGAACAAGTGACCACAGAGTGCAGGGAGGCAGAGGAGAGATTTGTACCAAGGGGTAACAGAAAAAATGGAAAGACCAGAGTGAGTCCATGGTTTACTTGGAAGTGTGTTTGAGAATTAAAAAAGTATAGAAGGAAAGGACTCAAGAAACATGGAGTTGAGCAGGAGAACCAGAAACGAATATACATGGATAACGAGAGAAGCCCAGCATCAGTACGAGAATGACAGCATCAAAAGCCAAATCTTAGCCAAAACTGTTATAGTCACATCAGGAGGAAAACAATAGTCAGGGACCAGGTAATCAGGTTGAGGGAGGAAAGAGGGGAAGTTACAAAGAATAACCAGGCAGTATGTGAAGAGACAGAAATACTTTCAGCAAATAGAGGTAGTAGGGTGCACCTGCAAGTGCTGGAGACACTGCACCTAACCAAGGATGGAGAGATGGGAGAGAAACTGTTCGGTTAACTAGATACCTCGTAGGTGGTGGGGCCAGATAACATCTTTCCTTGGATCCTCAGAGAGGGAACAGAGGATCTGTGTGTGCTGTTAATAGAAATCTTCAGTAAATCTATCGAAACAAGGCAACGGCCTGAGGTGTGGAAAACGGCAAATGTAGTTCCAATTTTTAAGTAGACAGGCAGACAACATTAAACTACAGACCAGTGTTACTGACATGTATGGTATGTAAAGTTGTGGAGAAGATTAACAGGAGAATAGTTGTGGAGTAACTAGGGAAGACTCGGTTCATATATGACCATCACCACAGCTTCAGAGATGGACATCCTGTGTCACAAATTTACTTGAGTTCTATGACAAGGTAACAAAAGGAAGACAGGAGAGAAAAGGATGAGTAGATTTCATCCTTTTGGACTGTAAGAATGATTCAAAACTAGGGGAGGAGACGGGAATAGTAGCGAAAGCACTGCAATGAGTCAGGAAATACCCGTAAGCAAGGAAACAGTGTTGGTACGTAATGAGGTGTCAGAGTGGGCACCTGTGTCGAGGGTTCTACAAGGGTCAGTCCTGGTCTGGTGCTATTGTATATGTGAATGATAGAACTGAAGTAATAGATTCAGAGATGGCCCTGTTTTCTGTCGATGTGAAAATAATGAGGAGAATACAAGCGGACGTGTATCGGGTAAGATTACAAGGTGATCTGGAGAAGTTGCAAGCTTGGTTCGACAAATCGCTCTAGGGGTTTAACCTCACCAAGTGCAAAGTCATGAAGCTTGGGGAAGGACAAAGAAGACCGCAGATGGAGAACAGGCTAGGGGGATCAAAGAACATAAGAAGAAACACTGCAACAGGCCTACTGACCCATGCGGAGCAGGTCCATGTCCCTCCAAAAGCTGCAAACCTCACTGAGCATCATACCAAGCACATCTGAGGCGCAGATCAAGCCAGTAACCGCTGCAGCAAACATGAGAACAGCATTTCGACGTCTAACTATGGAGTCATTCACGACTCTGTACACCGTGTACGTCAGGCTCATATTGGAGTATGCAGTACTAGTATGGATCCCACTGGAGAAAGTGCAAAAGTTTGCAACAAGACTAGTCCCTGAGCTAAGGGGTATGTCCTACGAGAAGAGGTTACGGGAACCTAACCTAACGACACAAGAGGATTGGAGGGATAGGGGGGAGATGATAACTACGTATTAAATACTGAAAGGAATTGACTAGGAAAGTGCTAGAATGTTTCATTGACGGGACTCAGGAACAAGGGACCAACTGGAAGTTAAAAACTCAGATAAGTCATTGGGATGTTAGGAACTATTTCTTTAGCCTTAGATTTGACAGGGAGAGGAACAGTCTGAAGAGTGAAATAGTGGAATCAGATTCTTTAATAGTTTTAACAAGAGGTATGATAAGGTTCTTGGAGGAGAGAGAGGGTGTAGCAGCCATTGAAGAGGTTGGCCAGGAGCTGTGGCACCATATATAGGTGAGTACACACACATGAGCAAGGTCATGTTCATAGTGTATAATACCAGTGCCAGGTGAGTGTACAATACTAGTGCCAGAAAATTAAAAAAAGGGGGGAAAGGAGGGTTTAAAAAAAAACCCGGGGCCCAAAAAAAAAAAATTTTTTTTTGGGGTTCCCCCCCAAACCCCCCTTTTTTGGGGGAAAAAAGGGCCCCCCCAAGGGAAAAAAAAAATTTAAGGAAAAAAAAAGGGGGGGTTTTGGGAAAAAAAGGGTTAAAAAAGGGGCCCCCTTGGGGGCCCCGGAAAAAAAAAGGCCCCCAAATTTCCCAAAAATTTTTTGGGGGGAAAAAAAAACCCGGGGAAAAAATTTAAACAAAAATTTTTTTTCCCCAAAAACCCCTTTTCCCCCCCTTTAAAAAATTTTTTTTTTTTTGGGAAAAAAGGCCAAAAAAAAGGGGGGGGAAAAAAAATTTTTAAAACCCAAAAAACCCCCCCCAAAAAAAAAAAAAATTTTTTTTTAGGGGGTAAAAAATTTGAATTTCCTTAACGAAAAAAAAGGGTTTTTAAAAAAAAAAAAATTAGGGTTTAAAAAACCCTTTTTCCTTTCCCGGGAAAAAAAAAAATTTTTTTAAAAAAAAAAAGGGGTTTTTGGGGGGGGGGGAAAGGGGGGGAAAGGGGGGGGCCCCCCCGGGGGGGGGGGGAAAAAAAAGGGAAAAAAAATTTTTTTTGGGTTTTTAAAAGGGGGGTTTTCCCGGTGGGGTGTACAACACTAGTGCCATTTGGAGTTTTAACAACATTTAGTCCGGGGAGTGTACAACACTAGTGCCAGGTGGGGTTTTTCAATACTGGGCCCAAAGTGAGTGTAAAAATATTAGTGCCGGTAAAGTGAAACAATACTATCCCAGGTGATGTAAAATTTCTGGGTGCCAGGTGATGTAAAAATACTACCCCCCAAAGGGTATTACAATACTAGTCCCAGGGAGTGAAACAATATTTGGGGCCATGGGGGTGACAATACTATTGGCCAGGTGATTGTAAAATTTCCAGTCCGGTTTGAGGTACAATACAGGCCAGTGGGGTTCAATCCTATTTCCAGGTGAGTGTACAATACTGTCCCAAATTTAAATTTTACAATCTAGTGCCAGTGGTTTTCCCAATCTAGGGCCATTGATTGTACAACACGGGGGCCGGGTAAAAGTGTACAACACTGTGCCAGGTGGTGTAAATACTAGTCCCGGGGGATTTGAAACAATACTATGGGGTAGTGTACAATACTAGTGCCGGGTGATTTGTAAAACCATATGCCAGGGATTTAAAAATACTATGCCAGGGAGTGTACAATCTATCGAGAAATTACAGCGGCAAAAGAGAAACTGGGCGTGGATTCATGTAATAAATACTTGAAAAGTGAATAAAAACTTTACGGGAAAACTCTTTTGGGAACCTTTTGGGTGGGGAAATTGAATTTCCAAACGCATCTTTATGGGGGAAACCTTTTGGGTGGGGAATTTGAACTCCCGGGAACAGATCGTTACGGGGGGCACACTTTGAGAAAAATTAAACCCGGGAACTACATCTTTTTCTGGGGGCCACATTTGGTAGGAGATTAACTCCGGGAACACATCTTTACGGGGGCACCTTGGGAGGAGTTTGAACTCCGGGAACTAAAATTTTACTGGGGGGACATTTGGTGAAAGATTGAACTCCGGAACTACATCGTTACGGGAGGCACACGGGTGAGGAGATTGAACTCCCGGGAAACACATCGTTACTGGGGGCCACACTTGGTGAAAAGGGGAACTCCAAACAAGCTCGTTTCTGGGGGCCCCTTTTGGGTTTGGGGAGATGAAACCCCAGGAACTCACTTTTACTGGAAAAACACGGGGTGGGAGATTGAACTCCGGGAACTACATCTTTACTGGGGCACACTTGGTAGGAGATTGAACCCCCGGGAACTACACCGTTACTGGAGGCACACTTGGTGAGGAGATTGAACTCAAAAAACAAGCATCTTTTTACTTGGCCAACTTGGGGGGAAAAGATTAAACTCCGGGAAACTAATCTTTTCTGGGGGGAAAAATTGGTGGGGAGTTTACTCCAGGAATTTGAAATGGGTTACTGGGGGCACTCTTGGTGGGGAATTTGAACTCCGGAACTAGCATCGTTCGGGGGCACACTTGGTGAGGAGTTTGGAACTCCAAAAAACTAGCTTTTCTTTTACTGGGGAAACATTTTGGTGAGAAGATTGAACCCGGAACTTGAAACGTTTACGGGACCCACATTTGGAGAATTGAACTCCGGGAATAGAAATCTTTAAGGGGGAAACATTTGGGTGAAAATTGAACTCCGGGAAACTAGCATCTTTACGGGAGGCACACTTGGTGGGGGAATTAAAACCCCGGGAACTAGCATCTTACGGGAGGCACCTTGGGTGAGGAATGAATCCAAAAAACTAGCACTTACTGGGGGCACATTTGGTGGGGAGATTGAACCCAAACTCATTTTTTACGGGGGGCACACTTGGTGAAATTAAAACTCCAGGAACAAACTTTACTGGGGGCAAAATTGGTAGGAATTTTAACTCCGGGAACGACTTCTTTACGGGAGGCACATTTTGGTGGGGAGTTTGAACCCCGGGAAACTACATCTTTTACTGGAGGCCCCACTTGGGGGGAGATTGAACTCCGGGGAACTAGCATCGTTACTGGAGGCACACTTGGGGGGATAAAATTGAATCCGGGAACAGCATCTTTTTACGGGAGGCACATTTGGGTGAGGAGATTGAACCCCGGGAATTTGGGCATCGTTACTGGGGCACATTTGGGTGAAAGGGATTAAAACTCCAGGAACTAGCTGTTACTGGGGGCCACTTGGTGGGGAAATTTGAACCCTGGAATAGCATGGGTTATGGGGGCCAACACGGGGGGGGGAGATTGAACCCCCGGGAACTAGCATGGGTTTACGGAGGCACATTTGGTGAGGGGGAATTGAACCCGGAACTACATCGTTACTGGAGGCACACTTTTTTGGGGAATTTAAAATCCGGGAACTAGAATGGGAGGAGGCAACTTGGTGGGGAGTTTTGAACTCCGGGAACTACATCTTACTGGAGGCCACTTGGTGAGGAATTAAAACTCCGGAACTAAAATCGTTATGGGGGCACATTTGGGTTGGGGGAGATTAACTCCGGGAACGGCACGTTAGGGACACACGGTGAGGAAAATTGAACCCCGGGGGAAACCAAAACTTACTGGGGGAAACCCCTTGGTGAAGATTGAACCCCGGAACTACATCGTTACTGGAGGCACATTTGGGTTGAAAAAATTAAACTCCGGGAACTAGCATCGTTATGGAGGCACACTTGGGGAGAAATTAACCCGGAAAACAGCTTTCCGTTACGGGGGCCACACTTGGTGAAAATTTGAACCCGGGAAAACAACATCGTTACTGGGGGAAACACGGGGGTGAGGAGTTTTAAAAACTCCAAAAAAAAAGCATCGTTACGGGGGCCACACGGGGTGGGGAATTTGAACTCCGGAACCCTACATCTTACTGGGGGCACACTTGGGTGAAAGATTGAACCCCCGGGAATTTAATCGTTACTGGGGGCCAAAATTGGTGGGGAATTAAAACCCAGGAACAACACGTTATGGGGCACCCCTTGGTGGGGAATTGAACCCGGGAAATTTAGGCATCGTTACGGGAGGCACACTTGGGTTAAAATTTGAACTCCGGGAACTACCATCGTTACTGGGGGACACGGGGGAAAGGAAAATTTAAACTCCGGGAAAACTAGCTTCGTTACTGGGGGGCCACATTTGGGTGAGGAGATTGAACTCCGGGAACTAGCATCGTTACGGGGAGGCACATTTGGGGTGGGGAATTAAAACCCGGGAAACTACTTCGTTACTGGGGGCACACTTGTGGGGGAGATTGAACTCCAGGAACTAAATTCTTTTATTGGAGGCACATTGGGTGGGGGGGAAAATTGAACTCCGGGAATAGCATCGTTACGGGAGCACCCCTTGGGTGAAAAGATTAAACTCCGGGAACTAGAAACTTTAAACTGGGGCACACTTGGTAAAGGAGTTTTAAAACCTCCGGGAAATAGCATCGTTACGGGAAACCCAATTTGGTGAGGGACTGAACTCCGGGAAATGCATCTTTACTGGGGGCCCACTTGGTGAAAATTGAACCCCAAAAATTTAGAAACCCCGTTATTTGGAGCCATTTGGGTAAAGATTGAACTCCAGGAACTACATCTTTCCCTGGGGGCACCCTTGGTGGGGAATTAAACTCCGGGGAAACTAGAATCGTTACTAAGGCACACTTGGTGAGGAGTTTAATTCCAAAAACAAACACTTTTACGGGGGCCAAAACCTTGGTGGGGAGATTGAATTTCCGGGGACTAAAATCTTTTACGGAGGCACACTTGGGGGGAAAGATTGAACCCCGGGAATAGCTTCGTTACTGGGGGCACATTTGGGTGAGGAGATTAAAACTCCGGGGGGAACTAGTTTCGTTACGGGGGGCACCGGGGTTTTGGGAAATTTTAAAACTCCAGGAACTACCAACGTTCCTGGGGGCCCACACTTGGTGGGGGAATTAACTCCGGGGAACTTGAACGTTACGGGAGGCACATTTGGGTGGGGATTGAACCCCGGGAACTACTTTTTTTTACGGGGGGCACCCCTTGGGAGGAATTGAATTTCCAGGAACTACTTTTTTTACGGGGGAGGCACACTTGGTGAAATTGAACCCGGGAAACTAGCATCGTTACGGAGGACACTTGGTGGGGAGATTGAACCCCCAAACTGCATCTTTACGGGGGGCCAGGGGGTGGGGGAGATTGAACTCCGGAACTAGCACCCGTTATTTGGAGCACATTTGGGTAAAGGAGATAAAACCCGGGAAAACTAGCATCGTTACTGGGGGCACATTTGGGGTGGGGAGTTTGAACCCCCGGAACTAAGCATCTTTACTGGGGGCACCTTGGTGAGAAAGATTGAACCCGGGAATTTAGCATCTTCCCCCCGGGGGCACATTTTGGTGAGGAATTGAACTGGGGGAAACCTAGAAATCTTTAAATGGAGGCACATTTGGGTGGGAGATTGAAACCCCGCAACTAGCACGTTACTGGGGGCACATTTGGTAAAGATTGAACTCCGGGAACTGAAATCTTTAAAGGGGCACATTTGGTGGGGGAATTGAACTCCGGGAACTGCATCGTTACGGGACCCCATTTGGGTTTGAGAAAAAATTAAAAACCCGGGAACAGCCCCGTTACGGGAGCACACTTGGGTAGGGATTGAACCCAAAACTAGAAATCTTTAACTGGGGGCACATTTGGTGAAATTTGGGAACTCCGGGAAAACTAGCATCGTTACGGGAGGCACACTTGGGGGGAAAATTTGAACTCCGGGAACTACACTTTTACGGGAAAGGAAACCCCTTGGGTTTGGGGGAAAATTGAAACCCAGGAACTAGAATCTTTAGGGACACTTTTGGTGGGGGAGTTTTGAATCCGGGAAAACTAGCTTTCGTTACGGGAGGCAATTTGGGGAGGAAATTAAAACCCCGGGAATTTGCATCTTTTTATGGGGGCACATTTGGTAAAGGAGTTTGAACCCAAACTACCATCGTTCTGGAGGCACATTGGGTTGGGGAGATTAACTCCGGGAACTAGCATCTTTAAAGGGAGGCACATTTGGTGAGAAGATTAAATTTCCATGAACTACATTCGTTACTGGAGGAAACACTTTTGGGGAATTTGGGAAACCCCGGGAAACAAAGCTCTTTACTGGGGGGCACATTTGGGTTGAGAAAATTGAACTCCGGAACTACCCTCGTTACTGGGGCAAAACTTGTGGGGGAGAAAATCCGGGGGAACTAGCATCGTTACTGGGGGCACATTTTGGGAGGAGTTTGAACCCCGGGAACAAAGCATCTTTACTGGAGGCAACTTGGTGAGGGGGATTAAACTCCAGGAAACTACCCATCGTTACTGGAGGCACATTTGGGGTGGGGAATTTTTAAACTCCAGGAATGCATGGGACGGGAGGAAACACTTGGTGAAGATTGAACTCCAAAAACTACATCTTTAATGGAGGAAACACTTGGTGGGGAATTTAAACCCCTTGAACTACCCTTCGTTACGGGGAGGCACACTTGGTGGGGAGATTTGAACCCCTAAAAATAGCATCGTTACGGGAGGCACATTTGGGTGAGGAATTGAACCCCGGGAAAATACATCTTTTAACTGGAGGCACACTTGGTGAGGAATTGAACTCCAGGAACTAGATCGTTACGGGAGGCACATTTGGTGGGGGGAGATTGAACTCCGGGCTAATCTTTTTCCTGGGGGCACACTTTGAAAAATTGAACTCCAGGAACTAGCATCGTTACGGGAGCACATTGGGGGGAGATTGAACTCCGGGAACTAGCATCGTTACGGGGGGCCCAACACTTGGTGGGGAATTAAACCCCCGGGGGAACTACAGGGGAACTGGAGGCAACTTGGTGGGAATTGAACCCCAAGGAATTCCCTCTTTAGGGTGGCACACTTGGTAGGAATTGAAACTCCGGGAAACTACATCTTTTACTGGACCCACATTGGTGGGGAAATTTTGAACTCCGGGAAAACTAGCATCGTTTACTGGAGGCACATTTTGGTGAAAAAATTTTAAAATCCGGGAAACCTTAGCATCGTTACTGGGGCACACTTGGGAGGAATTGAATTTCCGGGGAACTACCCATCTTTTACGGGAAAGGCACATTTGGGTGGGGAAATTTGAACTCCGGGAAAACTGGGGCCCCGTTACTGGAGGCCACTTTGGTGAAAAAATTTGAACCCCGGGAATAGCATCTTACTGGGGGGCACATTTTGGTAGGGATTGAACTCCGGGAATAGCATCGTTATGGGGGCACACTTGGTGAGAAGATTGAACTCCGGGAAAAAACCCATCGTTACGGGAGGAAACCCCTTGGTGAGGAGATTAAACCCCAGGAACTAGCATTTTAAAACTGGGCACACTTGGTGGGGGGAAATTAAAACTCCAGGAATTTCATCGTTACTGGGGGCAATTTGGTTTGGGGAAAGATTGCCCTCCAAAGGAATAGCATCTTTTACTGGTCCACACTTGGTGGGGAAATTTGGTACTCCAAATTTGCATTTTTAACGGGAGGCACACTTGGTGAAAAATTTAACTCCGGGAACAAAGCATCTTTACTGGGGGCACATTTTGGTGAGGAGATTAAAACCCCGGGAAACTACTTTGTTCCCTGGGGGAAACATTTGGGTAAAAAAAGATTAAACCCTCCTGGAACTAGAAATTTACGGGTTTGGGAACACTTGGTGGAAAAAAGAACCCCTTTGGAACAGCATCTTATGGGGGGCAAATTGGTGAGAAATTGAACCCCAAAAGGAACTAGCATCGTTACGGGACACATTTGGGTGGGGAGATTGAACCCGGGAAACTAGCTTCGTTATGGGGGCAAAATTTGGGGAAGAAGTTTGGGAAACTCCAGGAACTACATCGTTATGGGGGCACACTTGGTGAGGAAAAATTAAATTCCGGGAACTAGCATCGTTACTGGGGGGCACACTTGGTGAGGAGATTAAAAACTCCAGGAACAACTTTCGTTACTGGACCCACTTGGTGAGGAGTTTGAACTCCAGGAATAGCATCTTTAAACTGGGGGGCACATTGGTGAGGTTTTTAAACCCTCCGGAAAACTACCTTTACGGGGAACACATTGGTGGGGAAATTTGGGAACTCCTGGAACTGGGCATCTTTAAGGGAGGCACACTTGGTGAGGAGTTTAAACTCCAGGAAACAGCATCTTTAAGGAGGCCACTTGGTGGGGGTTTTGAACTCCGGGAACTACCCATCGTTACTGGGGCACATTTTGGTGGGGGAAATTGAACTCCGGGAAACTAGCACGTTACTGGGGGCCCACTTGGTGAGAAAATTGAACTCCAGGAATTTGCATCTTACGGGAGGCACCTTGGTGAGGAAAATTGAACTCCAGGAACTAGCATCTTTAAACGGGAAAGGCCCACTTGGTGAGAAAGATTGAACTCCAAAACTAGCATCGTTACTGAGGCACATTTGGGTGGGGAATTGAACCCCGGGAATTTGAAATCGTTATTTGGAGGCACATTTTGGGGGGGAAATTTAAAAACTCCGGGGAACTAGCATCGTTACTGGGGGCCCACACTTGGTAAAATTTGAACCCGGGAACTACATCTTTTGGGGAGGAAACATTTGGGTGGGGAGATTAAAACCCGGGAAACCCTAGCATCGTTAGGGGGGCAAACTTGGTGGGGAATTGAACCCCCGGGAAACTACATCTTTACGGAGGCACACTTGGTGGGGAAGTTTCTCCGGGAAAACTAGCATCTTACTGGAGGCACACTTGGTGGGGAAAGAACCCCGGGGAAACAGAAACCGTTTACTGGACACATTTGGGTAAATTAACTCCGGGAACAGCACCCGTTACTGGGGGCACATTTGGGTGAGGAATTAAAACTCCAAACTAGCATCGTTATGGGGGGCACACTTGGTGAGGAGATTAATCCGGGAAACACCCACTTTAAATTGGGGCACACTTGAAAAAATTTGAACCCCGGGAAAACAGCATCTTTTACTGGAGCCACTTGGGGGAGGAGATTGAAATTTCCTTTAAAACAAGCATTTTAACGGGAGGCACACTTGGTGAAGGAGTTTAAACCCTCCTGGAACTGGGCATTTTACTGGGGGGCAAAATTTGGGTTGAAAGATTGAATTTCGGGAACTGGGCATCGTTACGGGGGGAAACATTTGGGTGAGGAGATTGAACTCCAAACAGCATCTTTTACTGGGGGCACACTTGGTGAGAAGTTTGAACTCCGGGAACTAGCATCGTTACTGGGGGCACATTTGTGAGGAAAATTGAACCCAGAACAGCATCTTTACTGGGGGCCCCCCCCCCTTTTGGTTTTTGGGAGGAGTTTGAACTCCAGGAAACTACACTTTTCGGGGAGGCAAAATTGGGTGGGGGGTTTAAACCCTCCAGGAACTAGCATCGTTACGGGAGGCACACTTGGTGAGGGGGTTTTGAACCCCGGGGAACTACCCATCTTTACTGGGGGCACATTTGGTGGGGAAATTTGAACTCCGGGAACTAGCACCCTTTAACTGGGGGGCACATTGGTGGGGGGTTGAACCCCCGGGAAACCCTAGCATCGTTACTGGGGGACACTTGGTGGGAGTTTAAAAATCCGGGAAACTAAAACGTTCTGGGGGCCAAAATTTGGGTTTGGGGAGATTGAACCCCGGGAAACTAGCATCTTTACGGGAGGCACATTTTGGTGAGAAAATTGAACTCCAGGAACAAAGCATCGTTACTGGAGGCCCCACTTGGTGAGGAGTTTTTGAACCCAGAAAAAAGCACGTTACTGGGGGCACACTTGGGGGAAAGATTGAACTCCAGGAACTAGATCGTTACTGAGGCACATTTGGTGAGGAGAATTAAACCCTCGGGAAAATACATCTTTTACTGGAGGCACATTTGGTGAGGAGTTTAAACTCCGGGAACTAAAACGTTTACGGGGGGACACTTGGTGGGAAAGATTAAAATTTCCAGGAACTAGAAAGGGTTTATGGGGGCCCACACTTGGTGGGGAAAGATTGAACTCCGGGGAACTACCCATCGTTCCTGGAGGCACACTTGGTGAGGAGATTAAACTCCGGGGAACTAGAATCTTTTACTGGGCACACTTTGGTGAAGATTAAAACCCTGGAACTATTTTTTCGTTATGGGGCCACGGGGTTGAGGAGATTGAATTTCCGGAAAAACTAGCATCGTTACTGGAGGCACATTTTGGTGAGGAGTTTGAACTCCGGAATAGCATCGTTACTGGAGGGCCCCACTTGGTGGGGAAATTTGAACTCCAGGAATTTGCATCGTTACTGGGGGGCACACTTGGTGAGAAAAATTAAAATTTCCGGGGGAACTAGTTCGTTACTGGGGGCACATTTGGGTGAGGAGATTAAACTCCGGGAAAACTACACGTTTACGGGAGGCACACTTGGTGGGAAATTTTGAACTCCGGGGAACAAAGCATCGTTACGGAGCACACGGGTGAGGGGGATTAAAACTCCGGGAAACTAGCACGTTACTGGGGGAAACACTTGGTGGGGAATTAAAATCCGGGAACTAGCATCTTTACTGGGGGAAACTTGGTGAGGAATTGAACCCCGGGAAACTAGCATCGTTACTGGGGGGCACATTTGGGGGAGGAGATTGAACCCCAAAAAAATTTGCATCGTTACTGGAGGCACATTTGGTGGGGAAATTAAAACTCCAGGAACTAGCATCGTTACTGGGGCCCCATTTGGTAGGAGATTGAACTCCGGGAAAACAAAGCATCGTTACGGGGAGGCAAACTTGGTGAAAGTTTTGAACCCCCAAAGGAAAAAAGCATCGTTACGGAAGGCACCCTTGGGGGGGGGAAAAAAAAAAAAAATTTTAAACCCCAAGGAATAGCATGGGTTACTGGAGGCACATTTTGGTGAAAGTTTGGGAACTCCGGGAACACCCCGTTTACGGGGAAGGCACACTTGGGGAGGGATTGAACCCCGGGAACTGCATCTTTAAAGGACCCACACTTGGTGAGGGATTGAACTCCAGGAATTTTCCCGATTTTTATGGGGGCCCCACTTGGTGAGGGATTGAATTTAAAGGAAAATAGAAATCGTTATGGACCCCACATTTGGGTGGGGAATTTGAAACCCAAAACTAGCACGTTACTGGAGGGCACACTTGGTGAGGAGTTTGAACTCCGGGAAAACTAGCATCTTTAAACTGGACACACTTGGTGAGGAATTGAACCCCGGGAAAAATACATGGGTTACTGGACCCCCCCCGGGTGAGGAGTTTAAAACTCGGGAAAATAGCATCTTTAAAGGGGGCACACTTGGGAGGAGATTAAAACTCCGGGAACATAGCATCGTTTACTGGAGGAAAACACTTTTTGAGGAGATTGAACTCCAGGAACTAGCATCTTTTACTGGAGGCACCCCTTGGTGAAATTTTTTAACTCCAAACTAGCTTTTCCCTTTACTGGAGGCACATTTGGGTGAGGAGTTTGAACCCGGGAATAGAAACTTTAGGAGGCACACTTGGTGGGGAGATTGAACTCCGGGAACTAGCATCTTTTCCCGGGAGGCAAAACTTGGTGAGGGGGTTTGAACTCCGGGGAAACTAGCACGTTACTGGGGGCACCCCTTTGGTAGGAATTAAAACTCCGGAACTAGCATCTTTTACTGGGGGCCCCATTTGGGGTGGGGAAAGGATTGAACACCGGAAAATACCCATCGTTACGGGGAGGCCCCACTTGGTGGGGAAATTGAACCCCGGGATATTACATCTTTTAACGGGAGGCCACTTGTGAGGAGATTAACTCCGGGAAACCTACATCGTTACGGGAGGCACATTTTTGGGAGGAGATTAAACCCTTCCAGGAACTAGCTTCTTTCCCTGGAGGCCCCCACTTGGGGGGGGGGAATTTAAAACCCCAAAACAACAATTTACTGGAGGCACATTTGGGTGAGAAAGATTGAACCCCAGGAACTAGCATCTTTACTGGGGACACTTGGTGAGAAGATTGAACTCCTGGAACTAGATCGTTCTGGAGGCACATTTTGGGTGAGGAGATTGAACTCCGGGAAATACTTTCTTTTAATGGAGGCAAAATTGGTGAGGGAATTAACTCCGGGAACAGCAGGGTTACGGGAGGCACACTTGGTGAGGAATTAAAAACTCCGGGAACTAGCACCCTTTAAACTGGGGGGGCACATTTGGTGAAAGATTAAACTCCGGGAACTAGCATCGTTACTGGAGGCCCACTTGGTGAGGAGATTGAACTCCGGACAAGCATCTTTTACGGGAGGCACATTTGGGTGGGGAATTGAACCCGGGAACTAGCATCTTTTACGGGGGCAAAACTTGGTGGGGGAAGATTGAACTCCGGGAAATTTGCACGTTATTTGGGGGCAAAACTTTTTTGGGGGAAAAATTGAACTCGGGAAATTCCATCTTTTAGGGAGGCAAAACTTGGTGAGGAGATTAAAACTCCGGGAACCCGGGCAATCGTTACTGGGGGCACACTTGGTGAGGAGATTGAAACTCCAAAAACCCCATCGTTATGGAGGCACACTTGGTGAGGAGATTGAACCCCGGGAAAACGAAATTCTTTTACGGGGAGGCACCGGGGTGGGGAGATTAAAACCCCAAGGAACTAGCATCTTACTGGAGGCACATTTGGGTTTTGAAAAGTTTGAACTCCAGGAATTTGCATCGTTACGGGGGCCATTTGGGGTTGGAGAAGATTAAACCCCCGGGAACTAGCATCGTTACGGAGGCACACTTGGTGGGGAGTTTGGGAACCTCCGGAAATTTGGCACTTTAATGGAGGCAAATTGGTGGGAGACTAAAATCCGGGAAAACTAGCATCTTTTTCTGGGGGGCACACTTGGTGAAAAGATTGAACCCCGGGAACAAGCATCGTTACTGGGGGGCACACTTGGGAGAAATTGAAACTCCGGGAACTAGCATCTTTTACTGGGGGGCACACTTGGGGAAGATTGAACCCCGGGAAATAGAAACGTTACGGGAGGCACATTTTGGTAAAGGAGTTTTAAAACTCCGGGAACAAAGCACGTTACTGGAGGCACACTTGGTGGGGGAGATTAAACTCCGGGGAAACAAATTTCGTTACTTGGAGGAAACACTTGGTGAGAAGATTGAACCCCAAAACTAGCATCGTTACTGGAGGCACATTTGGTGAGAAAATTTTGAACTCCAGGGACTGGGAACCGTTACGGGAGGCACACTTGGTGAGGAGTTTGGGAACTCCAAAACCCGCATCTTTACTGGACCCCATTTGGGGAGGGGGTTTGGGAACTCCGGAATTTGCATCTTTACTGGAGGCCCCACTTGGTGAGGAGATTGAACTCCAGGAACTAGAATCTTTTACTGGGGGCCCATTTGTGAGGGATTGAACCCCGGGAACTAGCATCGTTCCTGGGGGCAAAATTTGGGTGGGGAAATTTGAACTCCAGGAACTAGCATCTTTTCTGCAGGCAAAACTTGGGGGAAATTTTGAACTCCAGGAACTAGCATCTTTATGGAGGCACACTTGGTGAGGAAAATTGTTTCTCCGGGAACAAAATTTTTTAACTGGGGGGCCCAAATTTTTTTGGGTGAGGAATTGAACTCCAGGAACAAAGAAATCGTTACGGGGGCACACTTGGTGAGGGATTAAACTCCGGGAACTACCAACGTTCCTGGGGGCACACTTGGTGAGGAACTGAACTCCGGGAACTAATTTTTCGGGGGCACACTTGGTGAAAATTAAACCTCCGGAACTACATCTTTTACTGGAGGCACACTTGGTGAAAAAGTTTTAAAACCCCAGGAACTAAATCTTTTACTGGAGGCACCCCTTGGGAGGAGTTTGGAACTCCGGGAACTAGAATGGGTTAAATGGGGGCACACTTGGTGAGGAGATTGACCTCCGGGAAAATAAATTTTAAAGGGAGGCACATTTTGGGGGGGGGGGAGTTTGGAACCCCCAGGAACAGAAATCGTTATGGGGGCACACTTGGTGGGGAGTTTAAAAACTCCGGGAAAATACACTTTACGGGAAAGGCACACTTGTGGGGGAATTTGAACTCCGGGGAACTACCCATCTTTTAGGGAGGCACATTTGGGAGGAGATGAACTCCGGGGAACTAGCATCGTTCCCTGGAGGCACACTTGGTGGGAAAATTAAACTCCGGAAACTAGAAACGTTACGGGAGGGCCCCAACTTGGTGAGGGGGATTGAACCCCAGAACTGAAACGTTACTGGAGGCACACTTGGGAGGAGTTTGAACTCCAGAACTAAGCATCGTTACTGGGGGGCACACTTGGTGGGGAGATTGAAACCGGGATTTTGAAATGTTACGGGAAAGGCCCATTTGGGTGGGAGTTTAAACTCCGGGGAACTACATGAAAATGGGGGGCACACGGGTTTTGAAGATTGAACTCCGGGAAAAAGAACCCTTTTAATGGGGGCCACACTTGGGGGGAATTGAACTCCAGGAACAGCATCGTTACTGGAGGCACATTTGGGTTTGGAAGGGATTGAACCCAGGAAAAGCATCGTTAAGGAGGCCACTTGGTGAGGAATTGAACCCCCGGAACTACATCGTTACTGGAGGCACACTTGGTGAAAATTGAACTCCGGGAACTACCCTTCGTTATGGGGGCACATTTTGGTGAGGAGATTAAATCCAGGGAAACAGCTTTTCGTTACGGGGGGGGCACACTTGGGGGAAAAAGATTGAACTCCGGGAACTAGCATCTTTACTTAAGGCCCCTTTGGGTGGGGAGATTAAAACCCGGGAAAAACAAGCATCGTTCTGGGGGCACATTTGGTGGGGAGATAAATAATTTCCAGGAACTAGCATCTTTTCTGGGGGCCCTTTGGGGTGGGAGATTAACTCCAAGGAACTAGCATCTTTTACTGGAGGCACACTTGGGGAGGAAAATTAAACCCTCCAGGAACTGGGCATCGTTACTGGGGGCCACATTTGGGTGAGGAATTAAAACCCCCAGGAACAAGCATCGTTCTGGGGGCACATTTGGTGAGAAGTTTGAACCCGGGAAACTAGCCGTTACTGGAGGCCATTTGGGTGAGGAATTGAACCCCAGGAACTAGAAATCTTTACTGGAGGCACACTTGGTGAAGAGATTGAACTCCAGGAACTAGCATCGTTACTGGAGGCACACTTGGTGAGGAGATTGAACTCCAGGAACTAGCATCGTTACTGGGGGAAACCCCTTGGGTTTGGGAGATTAACTCCGGGAAAACCTAGCTTGGGTTACTGGAGGCACACTTTTGAGAAAAAATTGAACCCCGGGAACAAGCATCGTTACGGGAGGCACATTTGGTGAGGAATTGAACTCCAGGAACTAGCTTTCCTTTAAATGGGGGCCACATTTTGGGTGAGGAGTTTGGGAACCCAGGAATTTGCATCGTTAATGGGGGCACATTTGGGGAGGAAATTAAACCCCCGGGGAAACAAAAATCTTTTGGAGGGCACACTTGGTGAGGAGTTTTGAACCCCAAGGAACAACATCTTTTACTAAAGGGCACTTTTTGGGGAGGAGATTGAAACTCCGGGAACTAGCTCGTTACTGGGGGCACACGGTGGGGGAATTAAACCCTCCAGGAACAAAGCTTCTTTACTGGGGAAATTGGGGGGGAGATTGAATTTTCCCGGGAAAAACTAGCATCGTTACGGGAAAGGCACACTTGGTGAGGAAAATTTAACCCCCGGGAATAGCATCGTTTACTGGGGGAAAACTTGGGTGAGGAAAAAGGGAACTCCAGGCTAGCATGGGTTACTGGAGGCCCCCATTGGGGGAAGGAGATTGAACTCCAGGAAAATTAAATTGTTCCTGGGGCCCACATTTGGTGGGGAGTTTTGAATTTTCCAGGAACTTGCATCGTTACGGGAAAGGCAATTTTGGGTGGGGAAATTTGAACTCCAGGAACTAGCATCTTTTCTGGGGGCACACTTGGTGAGGAATTGAACTCCAAATTTGCATTTTTAGGGAGGCAATTTGGGTTTGAGAAATTGAAACTCCGGGGAACAAACATCGTTACGGGAGGCACATTTTGGTGGGGGTTTTTAAATTTCCCGGAACTACATCGTTACGGAGGCACACTTTTTTGGGGGGGAGATTAAACTCCGGGAAACCTGGGAAATCGTTACTGGGGGCACACTTGGTGGGGAAATTAAACTCCGGGAACGCATCGTTACGGGGGCAAAATTTGGTTGAGGAGTTTTAAAATTTCCGGGAACTAGCAATTTTTCCTGGGGGCACATTGGTGAGGAAAATTAAATTTTCCAGGAACTAGCAACGTTACTGGGGGCACACTTGGTGAGGAGATTGAACTCGGGAATAGCACTGTTAGATAAAAAAAAAAACTCCCCGAATCGTAAAAACTTTGGTTTGAAACAAAACCAGGGTAGGGGTAATTCGAACTCAGGGGCAGTGAGGGGTTTTAAAACCCAGGCCATGTGTAAGCCCGGGGCCAGTTTCTAAAATAAAATTCACCCAAAACTATGTACATTTTTAATTATGGGGATTTTAGCCAGGGGCCTTAAGCACTGGCCTGGATTTTTTCGACTCACTTTTCCAAATTGAACCCCCCACCCTACCTTTGGATGGGTTAAAAAAACCCTACCATGACGGCAAAAACAAATTAGGGAAGGTTTTTAATTTTAAACCCATGGCGGGGGGACTCACTTGCCATGGGGGAAAAACTGCACAGATTTAAACGGAGTTGCCAACCAGAAAACATTTTTAAAGTTTTCCCCCAAGGGAATTTACCACATTTTTTTGATCTTGTGGAAGGGTTTAAAAAACCCCGACAAGTTGAAGATTGAGACACTTATGAAGCATATGGGAATCTTTATTCAGGAAACGTTTCGCCACACAGTGGCTTCATCAGTCCTTACGCCTTTCTCTTTGTATTGAACTGATGAAGCCACTGTGTGGCGAAACGTTTCCTGAATAAAGATTCCCATATGCTGCATAAGTGTCTCAATCTTCTTTGATCTTAAACGAATGGAAAAAGTCCCCTCAAAACCAAAAGTTCTATGACCATCACCTGTCTTTTGCATGCACATCTTAGCAGCCAGATATAATTAAGATATGAATGATTCGTACACGTCAGGCACAATAACAGTTATTTTTACATAATAAATTATTGAGAAATATATGATAATTACCTTCTGTCTCTCTTCCTGGCGTTTATTAATTACTTCCATTTGTTTATATTGAAAGTGAGACATGAATGAAGGGAGTGAGAGAGAGATGAAGGGAGAGGTTAAAGGGACCAGGAGGCCTGGTCACAGACCGGGCCGCGGGGGCGTTGACCCCCGGAACTCTCTCCAGGTAAACTCCAGGGAGAAGACAGGCAGGGAGGCTGAGAGCTATTCTATGGTGTTGTTGTTCGTAGAATTGCAGACAGTCGAGGTTCTCTACTGTCTTCATATAGGAATGGAAGAGAAGATGAATGACTGCATGGGAAAAACAAGCAAGAAGGGCTGTTGTTGCTGAAGAAAATGTACACAAACCAGACGAGCTAAAAAAAATGCAACTGAAAACAATGCTGGAGACGATGAAGAGAAAGAGGAGTGAGGAAGACACAGAACCATGTACCGGGCCGCGGGGGCGTTGACCCCCCTAAACCTTCTCCAGGTATACTCCAGGGTATATAACACGTGGGATGGAAGAAGGAAGTACAGAGTGAGAAAAAAATGAAGATGGAGGTGAAGATGTTCTGAGGAACAACAACAAAATTGTTAACAAAAGGCAAGGAACTCGAGAGAAACGAAAGAGGAGGTAAAAAGATTACTGATTATTCATTACTTTCAGGAGGCTGAAGGAAGGTCAGATGATGAGATATGGACAGTGGACAAAAGGCTGATTTTAAATATCATTGAACAAACAGATAGTTAAGGCTCACTACGTGGTATGTTTTCGGAGAATTGGAAAGTACATGAGTGACCAAATACATCCAATCAAATTAACCAATTTAATAGAAATTGCATGATATTAGAGGATGAAAAGATGTCGTGGCGTCTATCACAATCAAGACAGAACTGTACAAGAATGGCAAGAGCTGAGGGAGTTAAAAAGAAATCATAGGAAGGTGAACAATTGAATATAACAGGTGCAGCAGCTTCCACATCCTGGGGTACACTAAGCTCAATCCCAAAGTAAGCAAGCTTAGCCTCACGGGGTACACCAAGCACAGTTCCACACAATCCTTGAAGCCCCAGATCTCTTACCCTCAAACACATTAACTCAACATGAACATTACTTAACCAGCCTTAATCACTGCCCCACACCCCTATTCAAACTGTTTACCTATGTCAGACACTTTCTCACAATCCCCATTCCCGCTTCCGTGTTTCCTTCCCTGTCAATCCTCCCTTATCCACAACTTTCTCTATATCCTGAACTACTCTGTAACAACAACTTTGTAATAATGGAGACAAAGGTCACAGACGTTATTCAAATACTCTTTCTTCCCTTGAATATCAAATAATAAGAAAGGGTAGAAGAAACAAAGGTGGGAGAGTAATGTTGCTAATCAGCGAACAGTGAATTTTTGAGGAGATGAAAGGAATAAACGAAGAGTGAGTCAAATGGCTATATAACAGGGGACACTTAGATTTGAGGAGACCAAGGTGGTGATAGCGGTGATATATAACCAGCCACTAAACAGCAGGATTCCAAGACGGGAATATGATGACAACAACAGAGTAACGGTGGTCACAACAGAGGAGATGGTATGACGAGGTCACAGGGGGAGAGTACTGAACCACACGGCGTGGAGGGGCAGGAAACGTGGTGGACTAAGTTGTTGAAGCAAGCTTCTATACCACAAGACGGGCAGAAAGCAGCAACTTCACTCTGGCTGTAACCTACTCCAGAACACCACTTCATCTGAGATCATTTATTCCCAGGATTACTCGAGTATGGAACACATTCGTACAGCATAATGATGTCAACGAGATAAAACCAGCTGATCAAATGAAAATGCTGGCCCACAGATGGCTCCAACTTCATCCTGTTCCCTACATGTATGTCTCATAATAACAAAAATGCTCTCAAATGAGCAGATGTAGGTAACAGCTCTTAGCTTGCCAATAAAATCAGAAATCCTTAAGTTGTAAATAGCTTGTCAATAAAGTCTAGGGATCCTTAACCTAACCGTGTCAAACTCTGTGTGAAACGAAAGAGAGAGAGAGAGAGAGAGGAGAGAGAGAGAGAGAAGAGAGAGAGAGAGAGAGAGAGAGAGAGAAAAGAGAAGGAGCCGGGCACTGAATTAATCAAAGGCGATTCTGATGAGGTACAATAGAATAAAGAGAGAGGAGCAGTGAAGCGAAAAGAGAATGAAACGGAAAAACGCCCAATTATCAACATGGGGAAGCTTAGCAAAGTGCACGAAAGTGCAACGGATACCCATAATGGGGAGCTCATGGAACAAGTTCAGTGGATGCATGGAAAAAGCTAATGAAAGCACACAAAAAAATAATGGATTATGTAGCTGGATATGTTAATCAACGAGAACAGGACACAATACATACAATGAAAGAAGAGGTGAAGAAACTACTGAGTGAGCCAGATGTCTTGAAGGAACGTATACAATACTTAGGTGACCTTATACCGTAGCCGTTCCGTCAACCAGCGGCTTTATCAGTGCAAAACTGAACATTGGAGAGGTAGAAAATAAGTTAATTAGTCCCTCAGCCTAGAAGAAGGTGGTCATAACCGTAGTGTTTGATGAATCTGGAGCACAGACAGCAATGCCATACACCTCGAAGGCAATGCGACTAGACAACATTTCTCTGTGAGTCCTGAGAGAGGTGGAAATATAAACACATACGCAGTATAATGTGATCCTTTGTTGACAACGAAAAAGCCCGCTGTGTGGGCGAAACAAGTCACAAAGAGATCTACCTGGGGTGGAAGATCGGCGAGTGTCTATATTTCCATTGTGTCGGTATTTTATACCGTTTATTTCCATCCTGAGAGAGGTAACAGAAGAACTGTGAATGCCTAGCCACTGTCTTCAGCAACCTAAAAATAAGAGGGTAGTTGCAGGAAGTAGGAAAAACTTCGGATGTAGTCCTGATATTTTAGAAAAGGGGGACGGACAGGTATCTTTAAACTTCAAGAACTGGAGTTTACTCCAGTGCTACCTCCACAGTCTTACATGTTAGTGTCACTGACATTTAATGTCTGTTAATTCTGCTACTATTACTATTACTACTACTACTACTACTACTATTACTACTACTACTACTACTACTACTACTACTACTACTACTACTACTTACTTCTTCCATCCCCTTCCCTCCCGTCTTGTCTTCTGGTCTTCTCTGTTCTTTCTCTTTAGCTGTAACTTGACAACGTCATTTTGACTTTCTTCTGATAAGTGTGGGTCATTGGTGATTCATTCCAGCCACGTTATTCGGACTTTTTTTTTTTTTTTTTTTTGGTTTGTCGACAGGGAGAGATAGTACTAAAAGCGAGAAACTGGTACTCTGACCAGTTGAAAGTTAAAGACGTGAGTCAGAGGGATGTCAGGAAGTATTTCTTCAGCCTTAGGCTCCCCACACATAGTTATAGAAATATGCATGGAAGGGCTCAAAAGGCTAGGAGAGAGAAAAATCAGCAAGCGGCAAGTAAATAAGTATAGAGAAGATGAGCAAATAGTGGGGAAAATAAGTGAGGGAATGTGTGAGTACACACACATGAGAGTACACACATGTGAGTACACACATATGTGAGTACACACACATGTGAGTATACACACACGTGCTCTGACTCGGCTAACAGGTCAGCAGCAGGTTGTTATACTGACTTAGGCTTGACACCGCAGATTTACTAATGGGAGAACGTATACAAACGGGAGTATGTATACTAATGGGAGAATGTATACCAATAGTATGTATACTAATGGGGGTATGTATACTTATGGGAGTATGTATACTAATGGGAGTATGTATACTAATGGGAGTATGTATACTAATAGGAGTATGTATACTAATGGGAGAATGTATACTAATAGGAGTATGTATACTAATGAGGGTATGTATG
>NC_069452.1:36395584-36437563 GCF_026875155.1 Cherax quadricarinatus | reverse complement strand
GCCCCATTAAATTTTTTTTAACTATGTTCTTGCCGTAAGTTCTTATTTTTATGTTTGGCCCAGCAATATTGCGAGATATAGGGCAATCCGTTTGTCAGGTAATTTGATTGAGACCCATACTGTTTTTTGTTTTTATGTTAAACTGTATTAGTTTTAAATAAAATATAAAAAAAAGAGTATGACTTCAGCTCGGCCAGAGGGCGACGCGTGGCGTCAATTCTAGAACCACCAATTGGTCACTACAGTACATTCGTAATACCTAACCTAATAATAATATAATATAGTATAATATAATACAATACAATACAATACAATGTGAGTACGTTTGATAATTCATACTGTACCCGATAATAATATATAGCCGAACCTGCTTTATCTAGCTAGTAATAAAGTGGTTCGCGATATATTATTACAGAACTTATTTTAACCAGGCCTTTTATTTTTGTATATAATGGAGTGAAGTAGGGGCGCGTAACAACTTCTTCAACTCTTAATCTGTTGTCAAAAACTGTTCAGGTCTCGGCTGTCTAGGAGGTATGGCAGGTCGGTTATGTGAATCTTGTATATCATGGTTTTCAATATCGACAAGAAGATGGCTTAAAAATTTAATAATAATAATAATATTAATAATAATAATAATAAAAAATAAAATAATAATAATAAAATAATAATAATAATAAATAAGGGGATAAAAGAGAGTGCAAAAATATGGAGGATAAGTCTTTTGAGTATACCTCGCAAAGTGTAGGGTTTAGAGTTATTATTGAAAAAATTAAAGGGAGTAAGACGGAGAATAGGTAGCAGATGAACAAGGAGGCTTTAGGAAAGGTAGGGGGTGTGTGGACCAGGTGTTTACAGTGAAACATAAAAAGTGAACGTATTTAGAAAAGGGCTAAAAGAGGTCTTTGGGCATTTATGGATTGGAAAAAGGGTATGACGGGGGGAAATAGGGGGCAATGTGGGGGATGTTGAGGTGTATTGGTGTAGGGGGGTGGGTTACTGAAAGCAGTGAAGAGTTTTTACGAGGATAGTGAGTCAAGTTAGAGTATGTAGGAAAGAGGGAAATTATTTTCAGAAAAAGTAGGCCTTTGACAAGGATGTGTGATGTCACCGTGGTTGTTTAATATATTTATAGATGGGGTTGTAAAGAGAAGTAAATGCGAGGGTCTTGGCAAGAGGCGTGGAGTTAAAAGATAAAGAATCAACATAAAGTGGGAGTTGTCACAGTTGCTCTTTGCTGATGACACTGTGCTCTGGGGAAATTTTGAAGAGAAGTTGCAGAGATTGGTGGATGAATTTGGTAGGGTGTGCAAAAAAAAAGAAAATTGAAAGTGAAAAGGAAAAGTAAGGTTATGAGGATAACAAAAAGATTAGGTGATGAAAGATTGGATATCAGATTGGAGGGAGAGAGTATGGAGGAGGTGAAAAGTATTCAGATATTTGGGAGTGGATGTTTTCAGCGGAGGTATATGAAAGATGAGGTGAATCATAGAATTGATGAGGGGAAAACGGTGAGTGATGCCTTAGGAGTCTGTGGAGACAAAGAATTTGTCCTTGGGGGAAAGAGGGGGAAAGTATGAGAGTATAGTTTTTCAATGCTCTTATATGGGTGTGAAGCATGGGTGATGAATGTTGCAGCGAGGAGAAGGCTGGAGGGAGTGGAGATTTTCATGTCTGAGAGCAATGTGTGGTGTGAATATAATGCAGAATTCGTAGTTTGGAAATTTTGGAGGAGGTGCGGGATTACCAAAACTGTTGTCCAGGGGTGAGGGGGGGTTGTTGAGGTGGTTCGGACATGTGGAGAGAATGGAGCGAAACAGAATAACTTCAAGAGTGTATCAGTCTGTAGTGGAAAGGAAGGCGGGGTAGGGATTGGCCTAGGAAAGGTTGGAGGGAGGGGGTAAAGGAGGTTTTGTGTGTATGAGGGCTTGGATTTCCTGCAGGCATGCTGTGAGGAGTGTTTGGTAGGAGTGAATGGAGACAAATGGTTTTTAATACTTGATGTGCTGTTGGAGTGTGAGAAAAGTACATTTATGAAGGGATTCAGGGAAAACGGCAGGACGGACTGGTCTGAGATGCGGAAGTTTACAGTTGCCTGCACTCTGAAGGAGGGGTGTTTATGTTGCTGTTAAAACTGTAGTTGTAAAGACACCCTTCTGTGCAAGACAGTGATGGCAGGAATGATGGTGAAAAGTTTTTCTTTTTCGGGCCACCCTGCCTTGGTGGAATCGGCAGTGTGATATAAAATATAAATCAAAGATTATTATTAATGTTGGTGTTGTGTAGTTGTTGTTGTTGTTGTTGTTGTTGGGTTTATTTTTATAATATTATATCTTTATTTCTACATGATACATGATACATTACACAGAACCTAAACGGCATCAGTGACATTACTCTATTATTGAAAGCCCTGAGTTATGCAGAACATTTCGGGCAACTTAAGTCAGTTTCATTGCAGGATGCGACCCACACCAGTCAGCTAACACCCTGGTACTTACTTGCTGTTAGGTAAACAAGGACAGCAGGTGTCTTAAGTAACACAGAGTTACAGGACACAAGTGCAACATCTGGGTATCTTAACTTGTTGATGTTTGGCCATCCAGTGACTTTATCAATACAGAACATCATCGCTCTCAAACTGAGAGACTCATTACCTCTCCTTCCACTATTTGCTGTATATATTTCTATTATATACACCAGGCCCGGTGGCCTGGTGACTAAAGCTCCCGCCTCACACACGGAGGGCCCGGGTTCGATTCCCGGCGGGTGGAAACATTTCGACGTTCCCATACACCTGTTGTCCTGTTCACCTAGCAGCAAATAGGTACCTGGGTGTTAGTCGACTGGTGTGGGTCGCATCCTTGGGGACAAGATTAAGGACCCCAATGGAAATAAGTTAGACAGTCCTCGATGACGCACTGACTTTCTTGGGTTATACTGAGTGGCTAACCCTCCGTGGTTAAAAATCCGAACGAAATCTTATCTTATCTTAATAGATAACCAGATGTTCCTCGTGTATCTAATTCACTATAAGATGTATTTGCCCACCCTCCTTATGATTTTCAATGGTTTTTCAATGATACTCGTGGTTTTCTTGTCACTGTTGGTCAAATATTGGTCTGGGGGGATTTTTGGTAGCTAAAATTTGCTTTTCAAGTTTATTTAAAAGTGACATAAAAATAATAATAAATTTCTATGGAAAAATTCTGTATATGTTTTCAGAAATTCAATATTATATAAATAGATGGCCTTACTGCTATTTATTAATATTTATGTCATAGAAAGAAGAAAACAGAAAGCCTGCGTCTGCGCAGGACGAGACTAACCATCTTGGTTTTGAATTTTGTACTACGTTGGGTTGCATAATGAAAGAAATTTTTCTTGCTCTAGAGAGGTTATATTGTGTTGACTCCTCTTCAAATTGAAGGCGAAATTGCTGTGGATGTGCATTCCTGAATAGCATGGATATTCAGACGACTGGACAAGACAGGCTCCAGGAACCTCCAGATAAGCTCTCTAGATTTGTGTGTAATTCTGGCCAGCATCTATTTTCATAGATTGAGTTTAGAGTGAGGTTTTCTGAGTATGTTACATATTTTTCTCCAGTCAAATTGGTGAGTGATATTAAGATATATTTTCTTTGTTTATGTAATTGTGTATATAGATAACATTTATGTTTTTTATTGTACAGTCACAAAATTTATATATTTACCAGTTATTCATGGTGTATGTATATTTCTTTTTAATTTTGGTACAGAGCAACTTGTGGTTTTGACTGTGGAAGTTATCGAGGAGGACTGTTTTTGCGACCTAGGTGGCCCAAATTCTACTTGTCTATGTAACATTGATAAATAATAATTATCCCGTATGTTATCATTACTGTGATGTTATTATTAGTTCATTCAGATAATGCAATTTTCAACATTTAATTTGCCTGTTGGTCCTTCTTGAACAGGGGCGGTAATTAGTGAATGCATTATTAGTTAATTTACTTAATAATTTTATATGTGAAAGAAGTATGGAGGTGGATGTTAAGTATGGAGAATTTTCTTAAAGTGTAGTGGATTATAATTATTATATATTCAATTTAGTAAGTAAGTGTGGTAAAGATTATATTAATGTGTTTAAGTGTATGTGTAATTGATAAAGACAGTGTGGCTAATTATATTGTGTTAATATTAATTTTGCTATGCCTAAATTCTGGCTGGATTTAGATTTGTTTAATATTAATTTTGATAAGCCAAGTCTGGCTAATGGTTTGTTTGTATTAATGTTAAATTTTTTAAAAATTTATATTATAATTTTTTTACATGTAATTACTGAGCTCAAGTAGCTGGGATTTATTTCAAAGGTAAGGTTGTGTAAAGTGTTGTGAGTTGTAATCAGTGTTATTAATTGGGTTGAATTTAATACATTGCATCATGGCTGAAATGAGGAAGGAAATTAATGTAGAAGAAAACATATGGAATATAGAGCAAGAAAGCATCACTGCAAGCTGGAAAGGGTCTGTAACAAGGCATATAATTAATGTATGGAATTAATGAATCAAGAAACTGTGAATACTGATGATTTAAAAATTGTACTTAGGATGCTTTAGGTAATAGTTATGATTTCTTACAAATTATATTTAACAATATGAAGGAGATTTGTTTAGTAAAACTGAGTAGATGAACTGAAGAACGATCTCTTGATATCAGTATTATGAATTAGAGGATAGTTCTTTCTTGTAAAGTCTGGCTAATTAATTAAAATGTGTAAACCAGGCAGTTGTCAGTCTGCCTCCAAAAAATAATATGTCTTTGGCCAAAACTCCTGAATTGTGTTTGCTGTGTTTAATTCCTGGAGAAAATTGGGAGGAATTTTGGTCAATTATCTAAAGCTAGCTGTGCTTGACAGGTTGTGATTCTAGCATGTGTAACTAAATTATTTTACCTCAAAGGACAGGTAAGAGGAGATGCTACATACTCATACAAAAGCATCTTTCTTATGTAGAGGTCTCTTTCATGGGAAGCAGTTGACTTGTGAAGGCCACTTATGGTAATATAGAACAAAAGTAGTTGGATTTAGTGAATATCATTGTTAATTTAAAATTCCCAGATCTCAGTACAAGGTTTACAGCAGTTTAGTGTTAAATGGAGAGCTCTTCTCAAAAACTTTAGGTAATAAATTTAACCTGAAGGAATCAGACCCCGGGTTATTGAGTGCCATAGTTTGCAGAATAATTAAGACTGAAAAACACTTGAATGACTCTCGAACAAGTACCACAAGGGTTATTTGGTCTGGAGGAGGAAATAAGATAGGTCTAAGGAGTTAATTGTGCAGTTGCAGACCAGCCAACTAACTCATTTTAAAGAAGCCAACACATAATAACTCTGAGTATCTGCAAAGTTTCACCAAGGGAAAATTTATCCAATTTAATAATCAAAATTCATTTCCTAAAAAGAGGTTACAAAGGTGCATTATCACGTTGCAGGAATCAGAAATATTGATTCTCCACTGTAAGAAGAATAAGTACCCTACTAAGAGTATAGCCAGTTAATAAGAAATCAGGTCAAGAAAAGATAGATTGTCTTCTCTGCATGGGTATTCATTTTTCTAAGAATTGCAATGCTTACAATTCATGGATTGATAAAGTGAAAGACTGGAGGGAACTTGACAGATGTATCAGGGTTTGGGTAATCCAAAGTAAAGGATGTTTATGCCAAATTAAACTTCTGTTATCAATGTCACAAAGGAAGACACAATATAGGTAATGTGTTAAGGTCTATATGATATTGTTGAGATTTTAATGATAATGTTGACAAATCCAGACACATCAGTGGCTTATTGTATAAATAGCTGCTAATGTTAATAATGATGGTTTTGCTGAAGTAGCCTTACTGGGTTACAGGTAAAAGTGATGTTTAATAGGCATAAATCAAAAAAATGTAATGCATTATTGGACCAGGGAATCCCAGCGTTCTTTCATTCAAAACGTAAATGTCCTTGTGGTATGAAGGTAACAGATGGAGGAGATCCACAACTTTTAAAATTATGTGGTCTTTCTCTCGGATAAAAGTGCTCTTTTGTTGACAATGTTTATGTAAACTTCAGGTTGGGCAAGAGGAAAAACGTGTTAATGCAATAATTTGTAGATAGACTTCCAGAGAAAATATCTACATTTGGACTTGTAAAGCTACAAGAAAGACTCTCACATAAGGTAATTAGCACCTTCTGGTGTAAGTGATGATTCTGTAGGCCCAATAAATTTTTTGATAGATAGTTATTATTATGCTCCTTTGTTTAATGGGTATGGTAAAGAATATGTGTTGTCACCCTTATTGAAGACTGCAGGAGGTCATGTAATGTATGGTAGGATTCCTAGTAATAATAATTTCATGATTGAGGAAACTACCAAATACAAACTGTGTGTCTTACTCATGAAGGTGTTCCACAGTATAATTCTTCCATAGTGGATGGTGTTGAGCCTGTGCATAAATTAGGGGAATTTTGACAACATTGGAATAATTGGTAAATGATCGAAAGTCCGACGATTCTTTTACTCAGGAGCAATACCTAAGAGATGTAAAATTAGAATCTGGGACAATTACTGGGTACGACTTCCGTAGAGACTGACTCATCCTGTATTGCCAATAATTACAGAATGGAAATTTTTTATGGACAGTTAAAGGCAGCTCCGCGATCTAAGTAAGACACCAGAATTGTTTAATGCCTATAAATGAAATAATTGATGAGCAGGTTAATAATTTAAGAAGAGGTTCCTCCTGAGCAACCAAATTTTTGGTCACTGTTTGCCACATCACGGATTGAAGAAGGATTCTAAGGACCACTCCTTTGAGTGAGTTGTGTTTAATTGTAGTGCCAGAGGAACTAAAATGTACCTAGTTTAAATGACTGATGACAGGTCCATCGTTGACGGAAAAATTAGGAGATATCTTATTAAATTTCAGAGTGAGGCATTATGCCTTTACGGCTGACATAAGTAAAGCATTCCTAAGAGTGGATTTACAAGAGTGCTGACGGGATGGTACCCGATTCTTATGGCCTGAGAATCCTAGTGACCCACTTAGCCCTCTGAAAACCTTTAGCTTTAGGAGCTACATCCAGTCCGTTCCTACTTCAAGCAACGATAAATGAAAGTCCATGGTGTAAAGTAATGAGCATTCAAATTTTATGTGAGACCAATTTCCTGGGTGTGACGTCAACTGAAGAGGAAGGGTAATGACTTACGGAGAGGCTAATCAATAATGCAAAAGTGCAATATGCTATGAGGGAATGGAAATAGTAATTGTCCATATTAAAGATCAAAAAAAGTAAAGATTACCCTGGAGATCAAGGCCAATTGTATTGGGTTTAACTGGGATTACTGAGAGAGATTTGTTAATGTTAAAACCTAATCAATTACAAGATGCCCAATAAAGTAAACTAAGAGTGTTTTGCTTGTGAAGTTTCCAAAAGTTTTGATCCACTAGGTTTAGTGTCACCCTTACCATACGAGGGGGAAATTAATAATTTCAGAAGATGGAAACTTAATGTGCCTGGGATGAAAATTCTAACTGAGGAATTCATTAACAGGTGGGATTGAAATTAATTGGTGATAATGAGGAAAATAAACAACCTTAATGTTGGAGTTCCAATGCCAGGTGGCATTCCAAATGGGGAAAATGTACTCCACATTTTTTTTGATGCTTCCAAAATTGCCATATGAGCAGTTGCCTTACTCTTCATTGTATAGTGATATTTCTCTTGTTATGTCTAAGGCTTAATGTGTATCAATTAAATCACTTCTTGCCTCAGTTGGATTTAACAGCCATTTATGTTGGTGTCAAATTAGCTAATTTCATTATAAGAAATAAGTTGCAGGAGTGATAAATATTAGCGACTGATAATGAGGTATCATTACAATTGGATTCGCAATGGAAACAGTAAAATTGTTTTTGTACTTACAAACAGAGTCGCTGATATTTATCAGATGCTAAGAGGAAGTTTAATAGTTTGGGTCAGCATATGTTATCATTTAATATATACATGTGAAGGCAGAATCCAGCTGAGGGTTGGCTCGAGGTTTATTTATGCTAAATTTGTATTATGCTGTTACCATGGTTTAAAGGACCGAGCTGGTTGGTAAATTAAGCTTATTTTGCCTGTAAAAAGGGGATATTGCTCCTGTTGAAAATTACTGTGACCAACGCTCCAATTGTTTGTCCTTCCTTAGCCAGTGTTATAAATAGTATTCTCTTTACATACTAAATCTGTGTAACTAAGTTGGTGCTTAATTTCTAACAAGATGAATATATATATTAGTTTTACAATTCCTCTTGAATATTGGATAAGAGGGGTAGTTAAAGGAGAATCTTGAAAAAGAGATAAATTGTTGATGGAAAGAAAAGTGTGAAAGGTTGCTATATAGGAAAATGGGGCTGTATTTAGAGAATTAATGTAAATTAGGTGCAGTAGTAGGGTTACAAAAATGCTGATTGGGTGTATGCTAATACACCCTACCTTACTGCCCAAATACTATCATCTAACAAATTTGATTCTTCTAAAATGCCATAAAAATGTAATGCATGGTGGGGTACAAGATACCTTATATTGTATTAGGGAAACTTTCTGGTTTCCACAAGTTCGGCAAAGTGTAAAAAAGGGTGATTAAATTAAATATTGTGTTATATGTCGGCTATTGTGGATGCCAGATCCTGTATGTACAGGTCCTCCACCATTGCCTAAATGAGCATGTACAATTAGTGGAACCATTTGATGTAACAGGTTGTAGTCTTTAGTGGTCCATTATTTAACAGGCACGTCAAATGTTGTTCCCTGAAAGTGTTATGCTTGTTTGTTCACCTGTACTGATACTAGGACCGTTCATATAGAAGTGGCACAGGACTTGTCTGCAGAACAGTTATACAGCTGTGTTCGAAATTTGCAGCTAGGAGATCCTGTCCGAGATTGATGATTTCGGATATGACACAAAATTTTGTAGCAGGTGCTAAACACTTGTTAGAATTATTTAATAGTAACGATGTTCAATCTCTGTTAAAACCTGCGTGGGTGTTCCTGGAAATTTATTTCTTCCTAGAGCCCCTTGGCAGGGGGGGGGGTGTTCAAAAGACTTTTAGGCACAGTAAAGAGGTGTCTCGCAATGTAATACACGGAAGAGAAATTAATTGGAAGAATTCCGTGCAGTGTTAGTGGAGGCAGAAAATCGTATTTATAATTAAATAAATAGGCCTCTCGCGTACTTGAGTGTACACCCTGATAGATTGTATTAACACCTTCTAACCTAATATGTGGAAGGAAAATTGGAAGCTGCCCCTGTCAAAGAGATAATCCGGAAAGAAGTGATGTAGATTGCAATGATGCGGCAGTGTTGTGTAATAAATTTAAAAATGATAAATGAAGTAATGATCATTGGTCTAATGTGTGGCGTAAAGTATTTCTTCTAACACTACGTGAAACAATTGTATTGGTTGAACAGAGGGCTGTAAATCGCAGTACCATTTCAATAGCGTGGAACTTTGTGTTAATTGGACATGAACAACATTCGATACTATTGTGGCCTCTGGCCAAAGTATTGAAATTGTTCCAGATGCTCAAGGTGTTGTCAGGTATGTCAAAGTGTTGTGTCGTGGCCAGGGAAAGTTTACGCACAATTAATAAATTGATTTCCTTGCGAATTAGGTGCTTTCAATCACGTAAATGAAAGACTGGGGAAAGTGACGCAGATGTGATATGGAAGATAACTCAGACAAGTTGTCGCATGAAGATGAAATAGTAGTAAGACCCTACTATGTGAACAGTCTCTTCAAGCCAGAACTGGCTGGAATCGTCTCCTAAAGGAAGGGGTAATTTGAATCGGTTTAGCAATGAACTCAGGCTGTCGGAGTGTGGAAAAAGACTGTATATATTTTCTGATTTCTGTATTTATATGTAAATATAAGGCTTCCTGTATTTAATAATATGTTTGTAATAGAAAACGGATACCTGTGACTGCGCAGGACGAGGCTCGCTATCTTGGTTTTGAATTTTGTACAAACGTTGGTGGTAATGGGAAGAATTTTTCGTGCTTCTAGAGGTTTAAAATTGTGTGGACACTCTCAAATAGGAGGCGGAAATTGGTGGATGTGCATTCCTGCAGATTGAGTATCAGACGACTGCCAAGACAGCTCCAGGAACCTAGATACGCTCTTCTAGATTTGTGTGTAATTCTGGCCAGCATTTTTTTCAAAGATTTAGTTAGAGTGAGGTTTTTCTGAGTATGTACACATTAATCTCAGTCAAATTGAGTGAGTGATATTAAGTTATATTTTCTTATGTTATGTAGTTGTGTATATATATATCCATTTATTATTTTTAATATACAGTCCACTAATTTATTTATTTACCAGTATTCTGGGGTGTATGTATATTTCATTTATTTAATAGCTCAGAGCAACTTTGGTTTGACAGTGGAAGGTATCGAAGGGGGACATTTTTCGGACTAGGTGTCCCAAATTCCTACTTGTCTATGTAACATTGATAAATAATAATTTATATTTGATTATCATTTACTGTTATGTACATAATTAGTTACATAAGATAATGAAATTTTCACAAATCATTAATTTTAACTTTGACACCAGGAAAGAAATTGGATGTGAATAAAGGGTTTTCTTAAGAATTGTAAGATTCAACAAATATTATTTTTGAAGTTAAAAAAATCAACAGAACTTATACTGCTTCAAACTACACAGTAACTCTGAGTGCTATTCCTGGATACATCAGCTCTACGTAGTGTAGTGGGATATCACGTCTGTTTAACACGCAGTAGGGTCCCAGGTGCGAGCCTGGCGAGAGCAGTAACCAGCAGTTGTTTCACTGTGGCAGTTGTGATTTCATGATTCAGTTGATAAACTTTTTTCACACTTAATTTGCCACAATACAAGTGTGTTCCATTCCACCGAATGTGTACAAGATGGACTTTGGGTATATACATCGAAAGAGGTATATTACTCTTAGGGGTGTTATACATCGATAGATTTACCGATGTTATACATCGGGGTATATACATTCCCTGAATCAGGGCAAGCAAATAGCGATTTTTTATATCTCAGGTAAGCTTATAAGTATATTTAAGTTATTTGAGGGCTTAATTAATGACCCACGTAAGGTAAATACTTTTATACATTAACTAAAGTGTTGTTTTAGCTGCTGTGACCAGAGAGTTTTTACTATTATTCCATTACTTCTGTCCAACTGAAGTTCAACAACTCCTTATGAGACCCAGTAGAGTAGCTTAACTCAACTTTTTTGCTGCGTCATGGGAAGGAGACAATGTTTTCATGATTTTTTTTATATTTAAACATGACATTGCATGAAAAATTAAATAAGTTTAAAACAGGATGAATTGCTATAGCTTATTCAACCTGCATTTTTGCCATGCAGGAAAACATCTCACCACAACTACGAGTGCTACACACCCCGCCACCACAATTTCCCCAGTATTCATGTTGTTACTATTCCAATCTCACAGGTGTGTCACTGAACACTGCTGGGCCACCCAACTTGATCAAATCGGTTAATAAAGTAATCCCGATGGATTCTATGCGATCATAGACAGCTGACCACAACCTTCATCTTCACACTGATGTACATCTGGACCACAAGAAATTCATATCACAGCGGTGAAATACTTAGCCCTCAGGACATAAAATACATCCTGTATTTATACCTACTAGTTCTAAAAATTCCCCCTACTTCCCTGGGGGGTAATCTCCCCTCCCCGGCTATTCACAAACCCAATTAGGTCTTTATTTATGTTACAGTAATGGCTGTTCATCGGACCGAAGAAAACATCGCCTTTATTTCCAAAAAAGCCCATTTTGTGATAAATTGTTTAGGGTTGCTTACCTGTATGTACCTCAATCATTACTATAATACCCGTAATCTTCTGGGAGACAATCATATTGTTTTACCGTAGTCAACGTGTAGAATGTGAGAAACTTAACCAACCCCTGGTCGCACCTAAGTGGTCCATGACCTCACTATTTATCCATATCTATCCGAGACCAGTATGGATTGGGGTAGTCACCCCAAGTACGGTGCATACTTATTAATTGGGGACTGTATAGATTATATTAGTTTAAGATGAATGAAGGGCGGGGGGTAGGATACACCTGGATAACATCCATAATGGAAAAATTTGTTCTTAATCCCACCACGTACCAGATGTTTTCTCTGGTGATCACTTGAGGTGCGGATCACTATAACCTATCTAATTATAACATACACACTGGCCAGTTCTAAGGTGGCTATAACTAGTAGGGTTACTTATCTGTGGGTGATTGATATTCCTCATTTCTTGATTCACTATTCATATTCGGATGTCCTGCTTACACCGACACGTTCTCATTCCAGCAGGACGAGGTATCCGCTGGTTTGTCCTGCTTTAGAAGTCGTTGATCAAGGGAGTTTCCTTTCCTCGTCTCGTTAACAACGAGGTCTAGGGTGATTCACTCGGAGCAAACGACTTATTTCGTTCAATTATTCTCTTAACTTGGCGGTATTATCATTAATTAACATTAAATTTCACAAGACGTTTTAACGTCTCTAAACTTTTATACAAACTAGGAGGTCACTCCATGAAGATCTGAGGACCGAAGAGTGATGATTAATCCAGGGTAATTTCCCATGACACAGTCCATTGTTGACGCGTCATTCACCGGTCCTTTTCTATATCCACTTTTTACCACTTTTTTACTGTGGTCCCGTAAATCCCGTTCTCCAATCTCCTCCAGGAACAAGTTACGACACTTTTAGCATGAATGAGGTATATTAATCTTTAGTGCCACCGTGGAACGTCAATTTCGTGAGTTCCATTTTTTATCAGCTTCCTCACCACCATTCAAAACAATACGCGCTGTCCCCCGACTCGCGAGCGCAAAGGGAACTCTTGGTGCTACTCATATTTTCAAATACAATTTTGACCATTAGACACATTAAAACACCTATTGGCACTTGTTATTTTCGGAAAATCAAAAAAAATTTTCCACACCATGTAACCTCATGCAGATTAGGGGCTGTCAGGCATTTATTTGCGTGCTTTCAAAAAAAAAAAATCGAGAATTATGGAAATTCAGTTATTTTCATATAGAATAAATAGCTTAACTTTTGGCATAACAATGGTACAAAAATCAACGACGTTTCTACAAGAAATATAGGCATTTATATCAGGATATGGTGACGGAGATATGTGGTAGCGCGTCTGTCACAGCCAAAATATTTTTTGGAAATTTTTTTCTTGTTTGTATCGCTTTTCTTGCATTATTCTTCTGATTATAATTGACTATTTGTCATCATAAAAATCAGTAGCGGAGCTTATCCTTAGACTTATAGATAATCAGGAACATTTGGGCACTCCAGCAGTATTCGCTCCATAGAGCCGGAGAAATAACTTCATTATTACTCTTATATCACACTCTGGATTATTATTATCAGAATTGATCTAATATGATATAATAAACACTATAAATAAATCAAAAATGTTTATATAATCTAGACTGAATAAAATAGGCCATAATATTGGGAGAGTCCACAGCAATATACATTCGTTTAAAATCGTTACTCCTCGATCATGTCGAATTCTTGTCTTGTGTAGAAAATGGTATTTTGAAGAGGATAACTGTACTAGAACATCTGTTTACTAGAAAACCACCGAAAAAAACGTGATTATCGCAAAAAAAAAAAAAAAAAAAAAAAAAATCGAGAAGGGCGTGCGGCCGGCGTTCCAGGCAATAGCCCGGGGAAGTAACTTATTCACTCTTATTCGCTTTACTTCTCCTTTATTACTTTATTATGTGGAATAATATTCACAGAAGTGTAAAATAATGATTTCTTAAATTTGTGTTGGAAGTTTTTTGGAAATGTTCCAAATATTTTGGGATTTATGGGGATTAAAGGCAGTTTTTGCAACATTCAAGAACTAACAAACTTTTTTTTTGTGAAATAAAATAAGTATATTTAGAGGAAGGAATTCCATAAAACAATGTATATCATTTGTGGAAATACTGTATATATTTCGAAATATGGTAATTTATAGTAAAATAAATGGCCTATATTGTTACACTTTAAGAAAAATTAAGTTTCGAAAATGGGAAGCCTTGTGCCTGCGCAGAGGGGCTCGCCATTTTTGTTTGAAATGAGTAAGGAATTTGTGAATAATGGGAAGAATTTTCGTGCTTTAGAGGTTTAAAAATTTTTTTTTTTTTTTTGGGTTGAACCTCTCTAATAGGAGCGAAATTGTTGGATGGTGTATTGTGCTTGGATTGAGATATCAGACGATTGGACAAGACTGTCTGGAACCTCCTGATAAGCTATTAGATTTGTTATAAGTCTGGCAGTATTTTCATAAATTTAGTTAGTGAGGTTTTTGAGTATGTACACTTAATCTCCAGTCAAAATTGTGAGTGATATTAAGATATTCTCCTTCTGTTATGTATATGAATATATATATATAATCATTTATTATTTTTAATATAGAGTGACAAATTTATTATTTACTGCATTCATGGTGATACATATTTTATTTGTAATTTATGGGACCAGAGCAACTTGTGGAATATGAAAGTGGTAGGTATCGGAAGGGAGTGAATTTTTAGTGACCTAGGTGTCCCAAATTCCTACTTAGTAAACTGATTAATAATAAATATCTTTGTTTCATTTACTTTTTGTACATAATGATACATTCAGATAAATGTAATTTCCAAATTTAATTTGCCGTTTGATCTTCTTGAACCGGAGGTTAATTAGAGAAGTCATTAATTAGTTATTTACTTAATAATTACATGTGAAATGACGTAAGGCTAGGTGGATGTTAAGTCTGGAGAATTTACTTAAAGTGTTTTTTAGTTGGATTTAATTTATTACAATATTAATTTAGGATAAGTCAAGTGTGGCTAAAGATTATATTAATGTGTATAGTGTATGTGTAAATGATAAGACAGTGTGGTAATTTATTGTGTATAATATTTAATTTAGCTATGCAATTCTGGCAAGGATTATATTTGTATAATATTATTTCTGATTAAGCCAAGTCTGGCTAATGTTTTGTTTGTATTAATGTACATTTAAAATTATATTATAATTTTTTTTACATGTATTACTGAGCTCAAGTCAGTGGGATTAACAAAGGTAGGTTGTGTAAGTGTTGTGAGTTGTAATCAGTGTTATTTATTGGGTTGAAATTAATACTTTGCATCATGGCTGAAAATGAGGAAAATTATTGTAGAAAGGGGACAAACGTATGGAATTAGAGCAAAGAAAGCATCACTGCATGTCTGGAAAGGGTCATGTAACCAAGGCATAAATAAATGTATGGTAATTAATGAATCAAGAAAATGTGAATACTGATGATTTAAATTGGTACTTAGATGCTTTAGGTAATAGATATGATTCATACAAATTTATAACAACAAAATATGAAGGGAGATTTGTAGTAAACTGTGTAGATGACAAAATGAAGGAAGATCTCTTGATTAATCTGTATTATGAATTAGAGGAAAAGATGCTTTCTTGTAAAAGTTTCAGCCTTGAATTAAATTAAATGTGTAAACAGGCAGTTGGTCAGTCTGCTCCAACAAATAAATGTCTTTGCCAAACTCCCAGAATGTGTTTGCCTGTGTTTAATCCTGGAGAAATTGGGAGGAATTATGGTTCATTTCTTCCAAGCAGTGTGCTTGACAGGAGTGATCTTAGATGTGTAACTAAATTATTTTACCTCAAAGACAAGGTAAGAGGAGATGCTCACATATCATACAAGCCTTTCCTAATGTAGATGACTCTTACAAGAAGCAGTTGACTTGTTGAGGCCACTTATGGTAATATTGAACATCGTAGGTTGGATTTAGTGAATATCATTGTTAATTTAAATTTCCAGATCACACCTTACAAAGGTTTTACAGCAGTTTAGAGTTAAACTGGAGAAGCACTCTCAAAACTTTAGGAATAAATATAACTGAAGGAATCAGACTGGTTATTTCGTGCCATAGTACAGAATAAATTAAGCTGTAAAACACTGAATGACTCTCGAACAAGTACACAAGGGTTATTTTGGTCTGAGGGAAATACAGACTTGGTATAAAGGCGTTAATTGTGCAGTTGCAGACAGCCAACTAACTCATTTTTAAGATGAAACACATAATTAAACTCTGAAGACGTATTGCAAAGTATTCACAAGGGAAAAATAATCCCAATGTTAATATCAAAATTCATTTCCTAAAAAGAGTTACATAGGTGCATATCAAGTAGCAGGAATCAGAAATAATGATTCTCACAATGTAGGAGAATAAAGTACCCTCCTAAGAGTAGCCAGTTAATAAGAAATCAGTCAAAGAAAAGAGAGATTGTCTTTTTCTGCATGGGTATTCATTTTTTCTAAGAATTGCCAATGCATACAATCATGGAAATGATAAAAGTTGAAAGACTGGAGGAACTTGACAGATGTATCAGGTGTTTGGGTAATCACAATGTAAAGGACTGTTATGCAAATAACTTCTGTTATCAATCGTACAAAGGAAGGACAAATATAGTCATGTGTAAAGGTCTTTATGATAATGTTGATAATTAATGATAATGTTTGACAATCCAGACAAACATAGTTGGCTAATGTAAAAATAGCTGCTACTGTTAATATGCTGGTTTTGCTGAAGTAGCCTTACATGTGTTACAGTGTAAAAGTTGATGATATAAGGCATAAATCAAAAAAGTAAAAGCATTTGTGGACCTAGGGATCCTGGTACTTCATAAACGTAATTGGTCTTGATGGTATGAAGGTACAGATGGGAGATCCCACAACTTTAACATTATGTGGTTTTCTCTCGGATTAAAGAGCTCAATTGTATGAACACTGTTTATGTAACTGTCTGGGTTGGGCAATGAGAAAATAACGTGTTAATGCAATAATTGTAGATAGACTTCCAGTGAAAATTCTACAGTGGGCTTAGTAAAAGCTACAGAAAGACTTTAATAAGGTAAATTTAGCACTTTGATGTATGTGATGATTTCTGTAGGCCAATAAAATATTTTGAAGATAGTTTATTATTATGCCTCCTTTGTACAGTTAGTAAAGGGTATGGTAAAGAAATGTGGTGTCTCCCTTTTGAAGGACTGCAGGAGGTATGTATTGTATGGTAGGATTCCTCGTTAATATAATTCATGACTTGAGGAAAAACTACAATACCAAAACTGTGTGTCTTACTCATGAAGTTGTACCCCAGTATAATTCTTCCATAGAGGATGGTGTTGAAGCCAGTGCATAAATTATGGAATTAGACAACATTGGAATAAAGTAATGAAGAAAGTCCAGGTCGATTCTTTTACTCAGAGCAATACCTAAGAGATGTAAATTTGAATCTGGACATACGGTGTACGACTTCCGTAGAGACTGAATCATCCAGAATTGCCATAATTACAGAATGGGATAATGGACAGTTAAAGGACTCAGGCTCCGCGATCTAAGTAAGACACCAGAATTGTTAACTGCCTATAATGATATAATTGCTGAGCAGTTAATTAAATTTATAGAAGAGGTTCCTCCTGAGCAAACCAAATTTTTGGTCACTGTTTGCCACAATCACGGAGTGAAGAAGGATTCTAAGACCATCCTTTGAGGAGTGTGTTTAATTGTAGTGCCAGGAGTAACAAAATGTACTAGTTATAATGACTGATGACAGGTCCATCGTTTGACGGAAAAATTAGGGAGATATTCTTATTAAATTTCAGAGCTGAGGCATTATTTGCCTTTACGGCTGACATAAGTAAGCTTTCCTAAGAGTGGATTTAAAAGAGCTGACCGGGAGTACCCGCTTTTTCTGGATGAGAATCTAGTGACCACTTAGCCCTCTGAAAAACCTTTAGCTTTAGGGCTACATTCCAGTCGTTCCTACTTCATAGCATCGATAAATGAAAGTCCATTGAGTAAAGTAATGAGCAAACAATTTTATGGGGACAATTTCCGGGTGTGGGACGTCAACTGAAGAGGAACTGTTAATGACTTACGGTGAGGATAATAAAATATGCAAGTGCAAAAAAGGCCTTGAGGGAATGAATAGTAATTCGTCAATTAGGAACAAAAAAATGTAAAGATTACCCTGGAGATCAAGTGCAAAATGTATTGGGTTTAACTTGGGATTTGAGAGCGATTTGTTAATGTTAAAACCTAATAATTACAGAGGCCAATAAATGAACTAAGAGGAGTTTTGCTTGTTGATGTTTCCAAATGTTTTGAATCCACTAGTTTAGTGTCCCCCTTACCATAAGAGGGAAATGATTAATTCAGGAAGCATGGAAACTTAAATGTGCTTGGATGAATTCTACCTGGGAATTCATTAACAGGTGGGATGAATTAATGGTGATAATGAGAAAATTTCAATGTGGAGTTCCCATGCAGGTGGCCTTCCAAATAGGAAAAATGTACTCCACATTTTTTGTGATGCTTCAAAATTTGCCATATGGAGGCAGTTGCTTACGTCATGTAATAGTGATATTTCTCTTGTTATGTCAAGGCTAAAGTGTCTCAATTAAATCACATACCTTGCCTCAGTTGGAATTACTGCCATTTATGTAGGTGGTCAAATAGGCTTATATTATATAAGGAAATTAGTTGCAGGAGATAAATATTAGCGGATGATAATGAGGTATCCTTACAATGGATTCGCAATGGAAAACAGATAAAATTGTGTTACTTACAAAACCAGAGTCGCTGAAATTTATCAGAGCAAGAGAAGTCTAATAGTTTGGGTCAGCATATGTTAACATTTAATCAAATTACTGGTGGGAGAATCAGCTGATTTCTTGTCTCGAGGTTTATTCTTATGCTAAAATTTGTAAAAGCTGTACCATGGTTTATGGACCGAGCTGGTTTGTAAATAAGCTAATTGGCTGTACCTATACAAAAGGTGTATATTGCTCCTGTTGAAATTTACTGTGACCACCGCTCCCAATAGTTTGTCATCCCTTAGCATTTGCTTAAATAGTTATTCTTCTGTACCCAAACTAATCAGTGTAAACTAGTTGGTGAATAAATTTCTAAACAAGATGAATATATCATATAAGTTTTCACATCCTCTTGATTATTGGATAAAGAGGGTAAAGGGAGAAATCTATGAAAATGGATCAAAATTGATGATGAAAGAAAAATTGTGAAGGTACTATAATAGAGAAAAATGCGGGCTGTATTTAGAGAATATGTATTTAGGTGCATCGATGTAGATAGCTGTCGATACCACTATACAATGTCTGCTTCTGCTAAAGTGTGACGATGCTACGCCTTCCGCATTATGATAGAACACTACAAGTGTTGTACAAACCTGGCCACATCATACCAGATACTCATGTGAATATATACCTCTAGGTCACACTCTGCCGCACCTTTTCCCTCTAACTCTGCCACTAATCCCAAAAATGCTAATGACCTCTCTGGCTCGCCCGCGGTACAAGCCTTACCTTATTTGTCCCATTAGGGAAAATTTCTGGATCCATAAGGACCGGCAAAGTGCTAAAAAGGGGTGATTAAATCTTGTGTAATTTGTCGCTATTGGATCCAGATCCTATATGTACGGTCCTCCACCATTGCCAAATGAGCTCATGTACAATTAGTGGAACCATTTGATGTAAACAAGTGTGTAGGACTATAGTGGGTTCCAATAATTTTAACAGGCACGTTCAATGGTGGGTTCCACGAAAGTGTATGCTTGTTTGTTCACCTGTTGCTATTAGGACAGTTCATTTGAAGTGGCACAGGACTTGTCTTGCAGAACAGGTTATTACAGCTGTTTCGAAAATTTGCAGCTAGGAGATCCTGTCGATGCCGAGATTGATGATTTCGGATAATGCCACAAATTTTGTAGCAGGTGCTCACAACTTGATAGAATTAATAATAGTTTATCGATGTTTCAATCTCTGTTAACCCAGCGAGGGTGTACTGGAAATTTATTACTCCTAGAGCCACTTGGCAGGGTAGGGGTGGGGGATGTTCAAAAGACTTATAGGCACAAGTAAGAGGTGTCTCCGCAAAGTATTACCCTGGAGAGAATTAATTTGGAAGAATTCCGTGCAGTGTTAGTGGAGGCAGAAAAAATCGTATAATAATAGGCCTCTCTCGTACATGAGTGGATACAATGATGCAGATGTATTAACACTTTTCACCTAATATGTGGAAGGAAATTGGAAGCTGCCCTTTGTCTATAGGATAATCCGGAAGAAAGTGATGAAGATGCAATGATGGGCAGTGTTGTCTTGGTAATAAATTTAAATATGTTAAATGAAGTAATGATCATTGGTCTAATGTGTGTCGTGTAAAGATATATTCTGACAACTACGTGAACCTTTTTATGGTTGCACCAGATGGCAGTAAATCGGACCAGACCATTCAACTAGGTGACATTGTGTTGTAATTGACACGTCAAACTCGAACATTGTGGCCTTGGGCAAAGTATGAAATTGTACCCAGATGCACAAAGGTGTTGTCTGGATTGTCAAAGTGTTGTGTTCGTGGCCAGGATCGTTTACCGCACAATTAATAAATTGATTTCCTTGGATATTGGTGTTCAATCATATACGTAAATGAAAAGTGAGGGAAAGTGACAGAGTGATATGGAAGAGATAACACAGACCAAGTGTTGCCTGAAGATGAAATCGTAGTAAGGACCTACTTTGAGAACAGGTCACTCAAAGCCAGAACTGGTGGAATCGTCTCCTAAGGATAGGGGTTAATTGGAATCGTTTAGCAAGGACTCCGGCGGCCGTGAGTGTGGAATTAATACTGTATATATTTTCCAGAAATTCAGTAATTTCTATGTAAATATATGAGCCATACTGTATTTAATAATATTATGTCATAGATAACGGAACCCTGTGTCTGCGCAGACGAGGCGCTATCTTGGTTTGAATTTTGTACAAACGTTTGGGTGTAATGGGAAGAATTTTTCGTGCTTAGAGGTTAAAATTGTGTGAACCTCTCAATAGGAGGCGAAATGGTGGATGTGCATTCTGCATAACTTGGAGATATTCAGACGACTGGAAAGACAGCTACAGGACCCTCAGATAAGCTCTCTTGATTTGTGTGTAAGTCTGGCCAGGCATTATTTTCAAAGATTAGTTAGAGTGAGGGGATTTTTCTGAGTATGATACCATTATTCTCCAGTCAAATTGGTGAGTGATTAATAAAGATATATTTGCCTTTGTTATTAATTGTGATATATATAACCATTTATTATTTTTAAATATACAGTCACAAATTTATATATTTTACCTGTATTCCCTGGAGTATGTATATTTCAATTTAATTAATAGCTTCCAGAGCAACTTGTGGTTATTTTTGACTGTGGAAGGTATCGGTAGGGGACATTTTTTGCGGACCTCTAGGTGTCCAAATTCCTACTTGTCTATGTAACATTGATAAATAATAAGTATCTTTGTTATCATTTATGTTATGTACATAAGTAGTTACATTCAGATAAATGGAAATTTCCCAAATTCATTAATTTTTAACTATGACACAGGAAAGAAATTGGTGAAATTAAAGTGTTTTCTTAAAGAACTTGTAAGATCAACAAATATATTTTTAGAAGTTAAAAAACTCAAAGAACTTTCTACTGCCTTTCAAACTACACCAGTAACATGAGTGTCTTCCCTGGATACACTCCGCTCTCGTAGTGGAGTGGCTATCACGTTGTTTAAACACGCAGAAGGTCCCAGGTTCGAGCCCTGCGAGAGCAGTATCCAGCAGTTGTTTCACAGTCGGCAGTTGTGATTTCATGACTTCTGTTGATAACTTTTTTCCACACTTAAGTTGCCACAATACAAGTGTGTTTCCATTCCCACGAAGTGAACAAGATGACTTTGGGTATAGACATCGAAGAGGTATATTCACTTAGCGTGTATACATCGATTATTTACCCGATGTATATACATGGGTTATATACATTCCCCTAATCCTGGGGGCAAAGCAAATATGCGAGTTTTTTAATCTCGTTAAGCTTATAAAGTATCATATAAGTTATTTGTGGGCTTAATTAATGACCCACGTAAGGTAAATACTATATACTTAACTCAAAGTGTTGTTTTAGCTGCATGACATCAGAGAGATATTACTATTATTCCATTATTCTGTCCACTTGCAGTTCAACATCTCCTTCATGAGACCAGTAGCTATTAACTCACCTTTTTAGCTGGTCAAGGAAACTGGAGATCAATGTTATCATGATTTTTTTTCATTATTTAAACATGTCATATGCATGGAAATAAATAAGTTAGAACAACGGATGAAACTTGCTATAGCTATACAAGCCTGCCATTGTCAAGCAGAAAAACATTCACACCCACACATACGTGCATTACCACACTCCCCCAACATTTTCCCCAGTTTCCTGTGTATATTCCAAATCTCACAGGTGTGTCACTGAACAGCTGGAGCCACCCAAATGAACAATCGGTAATCATGTACATCCCGATGGATTCTATGCGATCATAGAACCGCTGACCAACCTTCATCTTTCACACTGCTGTAATCTGACCACAAGAATTCATATCACAGCGTGAAATACATAGCCCACAGACATAAAATACATCCTGTAATTGACCTACTAGTTCTAAATAAATTCCCCCTACTTTCAGGGGGGAATTCCTCCCGCTATTCACAACCAATTTGACATATACTATTACAGTAATGGCTGTTCACTCAAGACGATGTACACATTCCTGTATTTACCAACAAAAGCCCAATATGAAAATTTCTAGGGTTGACTTACCTGTATGTACCTCAAACAATATATACATACCAGTAATCGCATTGGGAGACATCCTATTGTTGACCGTAGTCACCACGTGCGCGTAGGCAAATGTGAGAAAACTTAACCACCCTGGTCGCTCCCAAGTGAGTCCCCTCGACCTCACAATTCTTATCCATATCTATCCCGAGACCTGTAAGGATTGGGTAGCACCCACAAGTCGGTGCTACTAATTATTGTGGACTGTTATAGATTATATTAGTTTAGTGAATGGATAGGGGGGGGGGTAGGATACACCTGGATACATCCATTCAAGGAAACATTGTACATAATCCCCACCTCTTAACGTTGTTCTCGGGTGATCACTGAGGTAGCTGGATCACTCTAACTATCTATTATAACATACCACCACTGGCAGTCTAAGGTTGCTATAACTAGAAGGGTTACTTAAATGTGGGTGATTGATATTCCACTTTCTTGATTCACCAATCTCATTTTCGATGTCCTGTGTACACCGACACGATTCTCATTCCAGCAGGACGAAGGTATCCGCTGGTTTGTCCTGCTTTAGACGTTCGTGACTCAAGGAGTTTTCCCTTTCTCGTCTCGTTAACAACGAGGTCTAGGTGTTCACTCGGAGCAAACGACTTATTTCGCTTACATATTCGCTGAACGTAGCGTTATTATCATTAATTTTACCATTACAATTCACAAGGACGATTTAACGTATCATAACTATTATACAAACTAGAGGTCCACTCATTAAGATCTGAGGACCGATGAGTGATGTTTAATCCAAGGGTAATTTTCCAGGGACACAGTCCATTGTGAGCGTCCCAGTCACCCGGTCTTTTTCTTATCACACCTTTTACAACTCTATTACTGTGGTCCCGTAAATCCGTTCCCTCTCTCTCCACCAGGTAACAGTTACGACACTTCTTTATCATGAATGGAGGCCTTATTATTCTTTAGGCCACCGTGAAGTCAATTTCGTGGGGTTCCTTATTTTCTCAGAACTCATCTTCCTCACCACCATTCAAATACAATACGCGCTGCCCCCCCGCACATTCGCGCATGCGCAAGGGAACTCTTGGTTCTACTTTATTTTCAACTACATGTTTGACCCATATAGACACATTAAACACCTATTAGGCACTATAGTTTCGGAAAAATCAATAAATTTTCCAAACCATGTAACCTCATCGCAGATAAGGGCCTGATCAGGCAATTTTTGGTGCTTTTCAAAAAAAAAAATTAGAGATTTATGGGAAATTCAGTGATTCATATAGAAAAAAAAAATAGCTTAACTCTTTGGTACTAAATCAATGGTACAAAAATCAACGTCGTTTCTACAAGAACATTATAGGGCATTGTATATCAGATTGGGGGACGGCGATCATGCGACGTAGCGCGTCTAGATCACAGACCAATTATTTTTGGTAATTTTTTTCTTGTTTTTTATCGCTTTTTCTTGCATTATTCGTTCTGATATAATATATGACTATTTTGTCATCATAAACAGTAGGCGGAGGCTTATCCTTAGACTTCTAGATAATCAGGAACCATGGGACCACCAGCTGTATTCCCGCCTCCAAGAGCAGAGATAGGAGAAATCACTTCTATATTACTCTTATATCATCTCAACGGCTTATTTTCTATAAGAATTGATCTTATTTGATATAATAAACACTATAAATAAATATAAACATGTTATATACTTTATCGACTGAACTAAAATAGGCCATTATATTTGGGAGATGTCACCTGCAATATTCGATATAAACATGTTACTCCTTCGGCTCATGTCGATTCTTTGTCTCTTGTGATAGAAAATGGTATTTTTGAAGAGGATAAACTGTATAGAACATTCATTTACTAGAAAACCACCGAAACAACGTGCTTATCGCAAAAAAAAAAAAAAAAAAAAAATAATCGAGAGGGCGTGCCGGCCGTGCGTTCCAGAGCCAATATCCCGGGAAGTAACTTATTCACTTATTTCGCGTTACTTCTCCTTTATTACTTAATTAAGTGGAATATTTTTCACACGAAATTGTTAAATACTGTTTTTCTCTAATTTGTTGTGGAAGTTTTTTGGAAATGTTCTATAATTTTGCGGATTTAGGTGGGAGTAAAGGGAGATTTTTTTTGCAATACCAAAATGTCCAAGAACTAACAAACTTTGTTTTTTTGTGAAATAAAGATAAGATATTTAGAGGAAAGGATGTCCATAAAAAAAATCGTATTATCATTTGGAAAATACTGTATATTTCCAGAAATATGGTAATTTATAGGTAAATAATTAAATGGCCTACTATTGCATGTATAAATTTATGTTATCGAAAATGGGAAGCCTGTGCCTGCGCAGAGGGGACTCGCCATTTTGTTGAAAATGAGTAACGGGACATTAGTGAATTAATGGAAGAATTTTCGTGCTTAAGAGGTGAAATTTGGGTGACACTTCAAAATAGGAGGCTCGAAATTGTTGGATGTGAATTCGTGCTTGGATTGAGATATCAGGACGACTGGACAAGACAGCTACTGGGAACCTAGATAAAATATCTTGATTTGTTATAATTCTGGCCAGTATTTTCATAAATTTAGTTAGTGAGGTTTTTGCGTTGATAACCTTAATCTCAGTCAAATTGGTGAGTGATATTAAGATATTCTCCTTCTGTTATGTATATGATATATATATATAATCAGTTATTATTTTTATATAGAGTTCCACAAATCTTATATATTTACCAGCATTCCTGGTGCTACTTATTTTTATTGTAATTAATGGACCAGAGCATTTGTGAATAAGACAGTCAGGTAGGTACGATGGGGGACATATTTAGTGACTAGGTGTCCCAAATTTTACTTAGCTAATTATAAATAATATTATCTTTGTTCATATACTGTTTATGTACATAATGATAATTCAGATTAATTGTAATTTTCCAAATTTAATTTGCCCGTTGATCCTTCTTGAACCGGACGGTAATTTGTGAAGTCATTAAGTTAGTTAATTACTTAATAATTAATGTTTAAATGACAGAAGGAGGTGGATGTTAACGTTCATAAAAATTACTTAATGTGTAAGTGGATTATAATTCTTACAATAATTCATTTGAATAAGCCAAGTCAATCAAGTATGGACTACAGATTATATATTGTGTATAATATTAATTTTGCTAAGCCAAATTTGGAAAGGATTTATCTTAAATTTGTAAAATAATTGAAAAGACAATTTGGCCAAGATTTATATCAGTGTATGTGTAATTGATAGCCCAGTGTACCTAATTATATTAATTTGAATAATATATTTTTGCTATGCCAAATTCTGGCAAGGATTTATATTAATTTGCATAATATTATTTTGATGAGCCAATCCTGGTAAAGGTTTGTAATATGAGTATTTAAAAATTTATATTATAGTTTTCTTATATGTGTAATATAAGCTCAAGTGTAGCTTATCATGTAATGTGTATTTAAATTTATATTATAATTTTTCTTACATTGTAATTGCCAAAGCTCAAGGTGTAGGATTTATTCAAAGGTAAGTTGTACTTATTAACCTTTATTTAAAGTTGCTAATTTAGTACATAATCAGTGTTATTAAATAAGTTGAATTTGTACATTGATTTGTCTGAAAATGAGGAAATTTAATATAGAGGTCAAAACATATGGATTATAGAGCAAGAAAGCATCAGTGCACGCAGAAAAGGTATGTAAACCAAGGCATTATAATAAAATGTTGGGAAATAATGAATCAGCATCTGTGAATTATGATGAATTAAAAATTGTATTTAGATGCCTTAGGGAATAGTTAGAATCCATATTAAATTATATTTCAACATCTATGAATGAGATTTGTCTAGTAAATGTTGTAGATGATGACTGAAGTCGATTTATGATTATTCAGAATTTGTAATAGAGGATAAGACTTCTAGTAAAAGTCAGGCTTGAATAAATAATATGTGTAGAGTACACCAGGCAGTTAATCAATCCTGCCCCAACAAATACTTATGCTTTTGACAAAACTCCCAGAATATATGTTTTACCTGTATTAAATCCTGGAGTAAAACAGGGAGGAAGTTTGGTCAATTTTTAAAGCAGCTGTGCATGACAGGAGAGACCTAGCTGTGTAAACTAAATTATTATACCTCAAAGGACAGTTTAAGAGGAGATGCTCACATACTATACAAGCCTTTCCTTTTGTAGATAACTCCTTACAAGGAAGCAGTTGACTTGTTGAAAGTCTCTTATGGTAAATAAAATTGAAACAAAGTAGTTGGATCTAGTGAATTCATTGTTAATTTAACCTCCAGATCACATTAGACAAAGGTTTACAGCAGTTTAGAGTTTAAATGGAGAGCACTCTCAAAAATTTAAGTAATTAAATATATCTGGTTTTTTGAGTGCCACTGGTACAAATAAATTAGTATAAAATCAATTGAATGTTTCTCGAACAAATATCACAAAGGTTATTTTGATCTGGAGGAAATAAGACTAGGTCTACAAGAATTAATTGTTCAGTTGCAGTCAGCCAACTAACTCATTTTAAGATTGGCAAAACTCATAATACTCTGAGGTATCTGTCATGTTTCACAAAGGGAAAAATTATCCCAATGTTAATAATCAAAATTCATTACCTAAAAAGAGTTGCATAGGTGCATATCAAGTAGCAGGAATCAGAAATAATGATTCTCCACAAGGTAAGAAGAATAAGTACCCTCTTAAGGGTAGCCCAGTTAATAAGAAACCAGTCAACGAAAAGAGAGATTGTCTTTTCTGCAAGGGTACTCATTTTTCTAAGAATTGCAATGCATACTATTCATAGAGTGATAAAGTTGAAAGACTGGAGGAACTTAACAGATGTATCAGGTGTTTAGGTAATCACAATGTAAAGGATTGTAATTGTGGAAAATACTGTATATATTTTCCAGAAATACAGTAGCTATATGTAAATAGATGGCCATACTGTATTTAATAAAATTTATGTTATCAAAAACGGGAAGCTGCGCCTGCACAGAAGGACACTCGCCATTGTTGTTTGTTTTGAATTGAGAATAACAGACGTTAATTAATAATGTGAAGAATTTTTGTGCTCTAGAGGTTAAAATTGGGTTGACACCTCTCAAATAGGAGGCGAAATTGTTGGATGTGCATTCCTGCATAATTTAAGTATCAGGCGACAGGACAGGACAACTCTAGGAACCTCAGATAAGCTGTCTAATTTATGTTTAAATTCTGGCCAGTAAATTTTTCATAAATGTAGGCAAAAGGGGGGTCCTGTACATGGCACTTTAATCTCTAGTCAAATTGGTGAGTGTTATGACTAAGATATATTCTCCTTCTGTTATATAAATGTGTTTATATATAATCATTTTTAATTTAATATACAGTCCACAAATTTATATATTTACCAGCATTCTTGGTGATGTATATTTCATTTATAATTAATAGGTCCAGAGCAACTTGTGGATATGACAGTGGTAGGTATCGAAGGGGGACATTTTTGTGACCTAGGTGTCCCAAATTCCTACTTGTCTTTGCAACTCTGATAAATAATAATTATCTTTGTTCGTTTACTGTTATGTACATAATGAAACATTCAGATGAATGCAATTTTCGACAGTCATGCCAAATTAAACAATGTCACAAAGGAAGACATCATATAGTTATGTGTAAGGGTCTATATGACAATGTTGATAATAATGATAATGTTGACAATCCTGACACAACAGTGGCTAATGTAAAAATTGCTGCTAATGTTAATAATGATCGTTTTGCTGAAGTAGCCTTACCTGTGTTACAGGTAAAAATTTATGAAAAAATGCATAAATCAAAAAATGTAACTGCATTATTAGACCAACGATCCCAACGTACTTTCATTAAACGTAAATGTCTTGATGGTATGAAAGTACAAATGGGCGATCCTACCACTCTAAAATTATCTGGTTTTCTCTCAGATAAAAGAGCTCAATTGTATGACACTGTTCATATAACTGTCAGGTTGGGCAATGAGAAAAAACGTGTTAATGCAGTAATTGTAGATAGGCTTCCAGAGAAAATATCCACAGTAGGGCTTAGTAAAGCTACAGAAAGACTTTCATATGATGTAAATTTAGCACCTTCTGGTTGTTATGCAGAAATGTGGGATAGCTGGGGGCTTGAGCCTTGTCTAAGGGAAAAGGTAAAAGTTACACACATCTAAAGCATAAACAGGCCACCCAGGGCTATCCCGGTCTAAACAGAAAGCGCTAAACCAGTATGTGTACTTCAATGGGTTGGTTAACAGAGGGTTAGGCAAAAATCCCAATTAGGAAAATATATCTATTTATTCAACATAACACTATATACACACTCTAGAAACACCTTAATCCTAAATGCCTAAATGACGGTACACAAGAAACAGCTGGCTGGAGGTCCAGCTGGAGTCCTAGCCAGTGCCAGGCCATCACTACTCCACTACAAACCCCATTTCTTATTTCCTCACTCATCCCACAGCACCCTGACCATGTCAGAGCCCAGGTGGGCATACAGGTAAGCCATAGAAGAGCCTATGGCTTCAGTTAGCTAAACAACTACAAACTTAGCTTAAATACACAGCATCTCCGACGCCAGCCTCCACACCATGCTGACTCCACGTGACTGCCCCAAGCCACACTTACTCCGCGTAACCAAACACCCTTGGAAAATAAATCCCTAGCAGGATTTCTTTATAATTACGGTTAGAGTACTTTACAGTGCCCCCAAATGCACATTATGAATTATAAAATTATTCTTTACAATTATAGCATTCATACTATTATGGCACTCTTCTCCACTATATGTATATTACAATGTCATGCAGAACCCTGCATAACAACCCCACCCCCAGACCATAGGTCTCACTCTGCTAGCAGGGTCCCTACTGACACCACTAGGCAAAAGGAAAAAAAAAGAAAATAAACCCCACATTAAGGTCTGAGGCAATGGGCAAAATGATAACTGGGGAATGACCACCATACAATCACAGTCTTTTAGTACTACAAATATGCAATATTAACAAACTGAGGTACTAGACTGCTGACATGTGAAACTCGCGGAACATAAAAGTGATCAAGTTTTATGCCAAACGAGCCCACAGTCACGCTCTTAGACAACTGTGTTAGGAAAAGACACCATCACGACACAGCGCTGGCCAGGCACTGGCGTTGATGCATTTTACGTAAAGTACATCAAGCAAACTTATGAATGAGCAAGTTAACTTTGTACAAAAGTGCCCCTGAGGAATGCCGTTTTATGAGGTAACACCAGAGTTTAGTATGTTGCAAGGCAAACCAAACTGTATGTGCCACCAAAAATTTTTTTAAAACAGTAAGTACATATTCCAGGAGTAGTTCAAAGAAAAGAAAAACAGATTTTTCATGTTAAATTCTACTTAGAAAGCAACATCACATTATCACTCCCATCTCACAGCAATCTTTAGTAAACAAAACTGGTTCCCTATTACACACCTCTGCGAGAATCAGGAAAGCAAAGGAGGGGGGAAAAATATCAGGCCCCAAAAACAACGGGTGGATAGTCACATAAATCTTGTTGGTGGGACTGTGGCCATAAAACCCTAGGGTCATCACTGTAGACCCCCAAAAGGTGGACCTCCCAGGCCGACACCTACATGTCATTCCAAGGACCCTGAAGTCACCCCAGCGGTGATCCAAAAAGGAAAAATTGAAAAGAGTCCTGGAGAACCAAAACACCTCAGATCAAGAGACATGACCCAAACAGTGGACGACATCACCGCCAGCCCCACATCACTAAAACGTTAGGTCCAACAGTCCCTATACCAACATAAAACAGAGGCGAGGCTTTCCAGCCAACCCCTAAAAAAAAGTAGCAACCTTACCTAGCCATGGCACTTGATGTGACTACCCCCAAAAACACACACACACAGGGAATCCTGTATCTCCAGCTCCAGATCAACCTGCCCTTCTCCCTTTGGGTGGTCCGGGGTTCCATCTACTCTTTCTACTGCAAATCCTGCAAAATAAGAATTGAAAAGTGATCTATACACTACATCGTGCACTTTAAACATGAGACAAGGCATCAGCAACCACATTCTCTGCTCCCTTCACATAATGAATTACATGATTAAGAGGTTGGAGAAACAAGACCCACCTCATAAGTCTCTGTTTGTGGTTCCTCATTAAGTGAAGGAAACGTAAAGGATTATGGTCACTATACACAGTTATAGGGTGAACTGATGATGATATATACACCTCAAAATGTTGCACGGCCAACACTAAAGCAAGAGCCTCCTTTTCTATGGTAGTATAACTTTTTTGGTGCCTGTTACTTTTTGCTGAGAAGCAGCCGAGAGCATTACTTCTCCTGCTCTACCCTGCAACAAGACTTCCCCAACCCCTGTATCATTTTGCGAAACCTGGGGTGGGTAACTCAGGATTATACATAAAAGATCTTGAGGGTTAATGGCATACAAAAGGTTTATGTACAAAGATATTAAAGTTACAAATATAGGTGTGTCCTTGGCACACATGGTCATGGGAATCAGATGATCCCCCCATGGTTCATTCACACACTTTGCATGTAGTTCATAAAGAGGAGACAAAACCTTATTTCTTAAATGTACCTGGCAGCAGTCAGTGCACGTGTTCTAGGTATCACCTAGTGTGAGACCAGTAAAAGACAACGTCCACCGACTCTCGCTGGATACAAACACAGTCTCTAGAAATAAACACTTCACTTCCTTCAAGGAACCTATTTCACCCCAGCTTACATCATGCCAGGCCTGCTGACGTTGCGCAAATTCCGAAACCTCTACCTCATGGGGGTTAACATGGCCCCATTTTTCAGCATCCCAAAACTCTTTCACTAAGGTGCACCATGGCTGAGCCAACACTACAACCAGTCTTTCAGAAGATCCAAATCTTCCAAAATCTCTTACAATTTTCCTGCTTACATTATCTTTCTCAGGGACCTTAAACACCATCATTTTGAAGCCACCACACAGTTCCATCATAGCCTTCCCAGGACCCAGCTCCAATGCCAATCCCATCTCTCCAGCTTCCAGAATGTGTAGCACCACCTCATGGTCCCACGTCATCCTGGGCGGACTGGCAGACTGGTGCACTAGTGCCATCGACCTCATCTTAGCCAAGCATTTTCTGAAACTGAGAAAAAACACCGCCGGGGAAACATCAACATCCTCACGGAGCCCATGACTTAATGATTCCAGAGTGCTTCCCCACACGGTAATGAAAGGGAGGGGAATTCCCTCATCCCAGTCCTTTTGGTACTGGGTAAAACAAACATGCATTGCCCTGAGAGACTGGGAAAACCATGGTTCTTTTCTTTGACTCCTAGGATGATATACATTGGTAAATTTACCCTCAAGTAGGTCTCTCAAAACTACATGACATTTCATAAAATATGACTTCTGGGTGATTTGTGCAAAGCCTAAGAGACAAAAATGTTTCTCCAGAAATCTCAAAACAACACACACAAAATTATTCAGAAAGGATATAGACTCTGGTAACCTGTTAGAAAAGGAATTTTTAATAAACACCCATTATTTAGCTCCCCCCGTTCTTAACACTGAAATGCCGTTCCTTCAGAAACTGTAAAAAATACTGACAATGACACTTTAATAGTTTTTCCTGCGGCCAGGTAAGCACAGGTCCTCTTTTAAAAAAAGTCTTGCTCATTTGATCAACTCTGCAAAATAAACACTTTGGGAAATTTGGGAACCACATCCTCCGCAACAGCTGATAAATGAATAGCGTTCCGGAGGTCACAAAACCCTTTCCCGGGCCTCACTCAGCTGCTGCGAGTCAGGGGGGTTTTTTCCCACATCAGCACCAAGACCACTTCTCCAACCGAGTTCCAGTTGAGCCGGTTCATCACTGCTCAAGTCTCCTGCAGGTCAACTCAATGAACAGCTCCCCAGGAAACCCAAAACCCTCACCACGTGTGCAGAAAGGTCACACGGGAGGCACAGCTCCTGCCTTGTTTCCCTGTTTAGTCCTAGAGACACTGAAAAATTTTCAGGCACCGTCGCTCCAATTAGGTCATTACCACCTTGAAAAGCAGGGTCCTGCAAAACCAAACATTCCTCACTTTTGAGGAGTCCCATAATATTGTTGCCTAGTAGAAGGTCAACTCTTGCAAAAGGAACATCTTCTGCAATACCTACAGTAGGTACCCAGGGCTGGTATGCAGACTCTACCCCAAAAACCCGTGCACTGGAGTCCTGACAGGGACTCCAGTTATCCCTTTAAAGAAAAATGTCCAATCCGGTGTAGGTGTCATCCGACACTGGCAATACACCCTTGCGAAGCAAGGTGTATGTGCTACATGTGTCCCTCAAAGACATAACACACGTGACCCTACCTTCATTTTGGTGTAAGGCCACAGTAGACTTACTTGAATATACCTTCATCCGAGGGTCTGAGACAGCTGGTCTTCTTTGGATACCTTGGGGCAAGACTGCAATGCAAGCAACATCATGTGTAATCGGTGTACTTACTGGAGAAGCAACTGCTGCAGCCTGGTCCCTAAGCATCTTTCGACAATATGGCTGCAGGTGGCCCTGTTTATTGCAATATCTACAGTGATAATGTTTAAAAGCCCCCTGCATACTTGAAATAGGCTGGGGCCCATGATCTTGGGGAACTGGACTCTTTCTACCTGTCCCCGGTAGTCCTGGACCTGTGACAACTGACTTAAAACCTTCTCGGGTAGGTACTGGAAAATTAGGCATATTAAAACTCTGGTAGTTATAAGGGTGATAAATGGGTGGCTTAAACTTCTGAAATTTCTTATTCCTATTGGTGGGTGGAGAAAACTTACCATTATTAGTATGTGGGGAGTGGTAATTACTACCAAATTTTTGGTTAGCTAAAAATCTGTCACCCAGCTCTAAAGCATTATTAAAATCATGAAGATCCTTCTCCTCAAGATATGCCTTAAGGTCAGGAGGAACATTTCTCAAAAGATCCTCTAACAAAATTAAGGCAATTACACCTTCATAATTGCCTACCACCCCCTTTGAGCGACACCACCTATTTAGAAGTGACATCTTCTCCTTACCATATTCCACCAAAGACTGCCCTGACTGAAACTTTAGTCCTCTGAATTTCTGCCTGTACCTTTCCGGCAACATTTGATAAGTCAGTAAAACTACCTCTTTTAGCTTATGATAATCAGAAAAGGTCGGTCCCTCTTAGGAACTAACAGCCTATAACCCTTTACCAACAAATTGAGTTCTCGCTAATGTCGCCCATTCCTTTTCCGGCCAAACTTGGGATTTGGCCGTACTTTCAAATAACAGAAAAAACTGGTCTGGATTTTTCTCTAGGAATTTGGGCACAAATTTTATGGCTTTATCCAAATGAAAAACATCTACCCTCGTGTCTGTGTCTGGGTGAGAAACAAGCTGCCTCTCTTTAGCTCTTTCTTGAGCCCTAAGCTCCTCTAAGGCTCTCTGTTCCTGGATCTTTGTACGTTCAGTCCTTAATCATTCCTTTTCTTCTGCAACTAGGGCTAATTTCATTCGTAAAATTTCTACTTCCTTATCCAGGTCCCTAACATGGGAATTTGATTCAATGTCACCTTCCAAATGCATGTCATCCCCAGAATTTTCACTAGTGTCGGCCATTTTGGGAAACAATAGCACCAAATCTTGCTGTTAGCCACAGAACCTACTGATATAAAATAATAAAGCACACAGCAAAGTACATACACTGAAGTAGAATATTCACAAGGAGTGATTGTCATGTGACTCCCTAGAAATTATGCACAAAATATCAGGTATTAATAACACCCTAAAAATCAACAATACTGCACAGAAAGGTAAATTATTCATAGAACATTAATTAATAATAATATCCTAAAAACTAGCAATATTGCACACAAAGGTAAATTATTCACAGGGTATTAGTTAATAATAACACCCTAAAAACCAGCAATATTGCAAAGGTAAATTATTATTTTAGTGTAAGTATTATAGTGAATGCTACCTCTAACCAACCCAGTAAAGAATGATTATTGACTTTCCAGGTTGCAAAGTTGAATTACCACATAAAATTTGATAATTCTCCCATATAGAGGCCCCCCATGTTACGCAGAAATGTGGGATAGCTGGGGGCTTGAGCCTGGGCTAAGGGCAAAGGTAAAAGTTACACACATCTAAAGCATAAACAGGCCACCAGGGCTATCCCGGTCTAAACAGAAAGCGCTAAACCAGTATTGTTTCTTCAATGGGTTGGTTAACAGAGGGGTTTGGCAAAAATCCCAATTAGGAAAATATATCTATTTATTCAACATAACACTATATACCCCACTCTAGAAACACCTTAATCCTAAACGCCCAAATGACAGTACACAAGAAACAGCTGGCTGGAGGTCCAGCTACCATAACCACTAGGCCTAGTCAGCATCAGGCCGTCACTACTCCACTACAAACCCCATTTTTTATTTCCTCTCTCATCCCACAGCACCCTGACCATGTCAGAGCCCAGGTGGGCAAACAGGTAAGCCATAGAAGAGCCTATGGCTTCGGCTAGCTAAACAAAAGGAGTATACAACTACAAACTTAGCTTAAATACACAGCATCTACGACGCCAGCCTCCACACCATGCTGACTCCACGTGACTGCCCCAAGCCACACTTACTCCGCGTAACCAAACACCCTTGGAAAATAAATCCCTAGCAGGATTTCTTTATAATTACAGTTAGAGTACTTTACAGTGCCCCCAAATGCATATTATGAATTATAAAATTATTCTTTACAATTACAACATTCATACTATTATGGCACACTTCTCCACTATGTACATTACAATGTCATGCAGAACCCTGCATAACACTGGTGTAAGTGATGATTCTGTAGGCCCAATAAATATTTTGATAGGTAGTGACTATTATGCCTCCTTTGTAAAGGGTATGGTAAGGAAATGTGGTGTCACTCTTTTGAAGACTGCAGGAGGCCATGTAATGTATGGTAGGACTCCTAGTAGTAATAATTCATGACTAGAGGAAACTACAAATGCCATAACTGTGTGTCTTACTCATGAAATCATACCCCAGTATAATTCTTCCATAGAGGATGGTGTTGAGCCAGTGCATAAATTGTGGGAATTAGACAGCATTGGAATAAATGTAAATGAAGAAAGTCCAAACGATTCTTTTACTCAAGAACAATACCTGAGAGGTGTAAAATTTGAATCTGGACAATACTGGGTGCGACTTCCGTGGAGACTGAACCATCCAGAATTGCCCACCAATTACAGATTGGCATATGGGCAGTTAAAGGCTCAGCTCCGCGAACTGAGTAAGACACCAGAATTGTTAACTGCATGTAATGATATAATTGCTTAGCAGTTAATTAATAAATTTATAGAAGAGGTACCTCCTGAGCAAGCCAAAATTTATGGTCACTATTTGCCACATCAGGGAGTGAAGAAGGATTCTAAGACCACTCCTTTGAGGATTGTGTTTAATTGTAGTGCAAGGAGTAACAAAAATGTACATAGTTTAAATGACTGTTTGATGACAGGTCCGTCGTTGACAGAAAAATTAGGAGATATCCTATTAAATTTCAGAGTGAGGCATTATGCCTTTATGGATGACATAAGTAAAGCTTTCCTAAGAGTGGGTTTACAAGAGGCTGACCGGGATTGTACCCGCTTCTTATGGCCTGAGAATCCTACTGACCCACTTAGCCCTCTGAAAACCTTTCGCTTTAGGAGTGTATTATTTGGTGCTACATCCAGTCCATTCCTACTTCAAGCGACGATAAATGCACACCTTAAATGTATGGAAAGTCCACTGAGTAAAGTAATGAGCAAACAATTTTATGTGGACAATTTCCTGGGTGTGACATCAACTGAAGAGGAACGGTTAATGACTTATGGAGAGGCTAATAAAATAATGCAAAGCACAAATGTGCCTATGAGGGAATGGAATAGTAATTCGTCCAAATTAAAGAACAAAATAAGTAAAGATTACCCTGGAGATGAAGTGCCAAAATGTAGTAATATATTATGATTAACTTGGGATACTGAGAGAGATTTGTTAATGTTAACACCTAATAATTACAGTATGCCCAATAAATTAACCAATAGAGTCTTGCTTGCTGAAGTTTCCAAATGTATTGATCCACTATGTTTAGTGTCACCCCTTACTATAAGAGAGAAATTATTAATTCAGGAAGCATGGAAACTTAAATGTGCCTGGGATGAAATTCTACCTGAGGAATTCATTAACAGGTGGGATGAATTAATTGGTGATTATGAAAAAATTCCAATGTTGGAGTTCCCACGCCAGGTGGCCAATCCAAATGGAAAAAATGTTCTCCACATTTTTTGTGATGCTTCAAAATTGCCATATGGAGCAGTTGCTTACCTTCAATGTAATAGTGTTATTTCTCTTGTTATGTCTAAGGCTAAAGTGTCTCCAATTAAATCACACACCTTGCCTCAGCTGGAATTAACAGCCATTTATGTAGGTGTCAAATTAGCTAATTATATAAGAAATAAGTTGCAGGAAATATATATTAACGACACTGTAATTTTGTCTGATAATGAGGTATCCTTACAATGGATTCGTAATGGAAACAGTAAAATTGTGTACGTACAAAAGAGTCGCTGAAGTTAATCAGATGCAAGAGAAGTATAATAGTTTGGGTCAGCATATGTTAACATTTAATCATATACCTGGTGAGGAGAATGCAGCTGATTTCTTGTCTCGAGGTTTACCTTATGCTAAATTTGTAAATGCTGTATCATGGTTTAAAGGACTAAACTGGTTGGTAAATAAAGCAAATTGGCCTGTACAAAAGGTGAATATTGCTCCTGTTGAAATTACTGTGACTACCACTCCAATAGTTTGTCCTTCTTTAGCCATTGATATAAATAGGTATTCTTCTTTACCCAAACTAATCAATGTAACTAAGTTGGTGTTTAAATTTCTAAAGAAGATGAATATTTCATACAAGTTTTCACATCCTCTTGAATATTGGATAAGGAGGGTACAAGAAGAAATCTATGGAAATGAGATTAATTTGATGGTGGAAAGAAAAATTTTGAAAGGTTCCATAATAGAGAAACTAATACTGTATTTAGAGAACAATGTAATTAGGTGCAGAGGTAGGTTACAAAATGCTGAATTGGGTGATTATGCTAAACACCCTATCTTACTGCCAAAACTCATCATCTAACAAATTTGATTGTTCTAAATGCCCATAAAAATGTAATGAATGGTGGGGTAGAAGATACCTTAAATTGTATTAGGGAAACTTTCTGGATTCCACAAGGACGGCAAAGTGTAAAAAGGGTGATTAAATCATGTGTAATATGTTGCCCTGTGGATGCCAGATCCTATATGTACCCAGGTCCTCCACCATTGCCAAATGAGCATGTACAATTAGTGGAACCATTTGATGTAACAGGTGTAGACTATAGTGGTCCAATAATTTTAACAGGTACTTCAGATGGTGTTCCACTGAAAGTGTATGTTTGTTTGTTCACCTGTACTGCTTCTAGAGCAGTTCATTTAGAAGTGGCACAGGACTTGTCTGCAGAACAGTTTATGCAGCTGTTTCGAAAATTTGCAGCTAGGAGATCCTGTCCGAGGTTGATGATTTCGGATAATGCCACAAATTTTGCAGCAGGTACTCAACATTTGATTGAGTTAAGTAATAGTAACGATGTTCAATCTCTGTTAACCCAGTGAGGGTGTACCCGGAAATTTATTACTCCTGAGCCCCTTGGCAGGGAGGGCTGTATGAAAGACTAATAGGCACAGTGAAGCAGTGTCTCCATAAAGTACTACACCAGAAGAAAATTAATTTGGAAGAATTCCGTGCAGTGTTAGTGGAGGCTGGGAATCAATAGGCCTCTCTCGTACATGAGTGCTACACCTGATGCAGATGTATTAACACCTTCTCACATAATATGTGGAAGGAAATTGGAAGCTGCCCCTGTCTATAGAGATAATCTAGAAGAAAGTGATGAAGATTACAATGATGCGGCAGTGTTGTGTAATAAATTTAAAATGTTAAATAAAGTAATTGATCATTGATCTAATGTGTGGTGTAAGGAATATCTTCTTACACTATGTGAACACTTTTATGGTGCGACAGAGGCAGTAAATCGACAGACCATTCAACCAGGTGACATTGTGTTAATTGACACTGAACAACATCGAACATTGTGGCCTCTGGGCAAAATATTGACACTGTACCCAGATGCACAAGGTGTTATCAGGAATGTCAAAGTGTTGTGTCGTGGCCAGGAAAGTTTACGCACAATTAATAAAATGATTCCCTTGGAATTAAATGACATTCAATCAAATGTAAATGAAAATCTAAGGGAAAGTTAATGGGAACATGGCCACCATATACCGCACCTTACATTAATCTTGATAGCTCTTTGCACAAACATCAGGTGATAGGGTCGCAATGCCCCCAGGCGACCCTGGATCCTGTTCACCAATGTATTCGAGTTTTCCTCTCTTGCAGCACCCAGGTCATCCACATAGATGATACCACATATTTTCAAAAACCCCACCTGCCACTGCACATTACATCCCCACTGAACCCTCCCCACCCAAGCCCCCAACCCCATGACCATCGACTTCTCCAAGTTTACTTTCATACCAGTAGCATCCCTGAACAATTTCACAGCATCCTCTGAAGTCCCCAGCCTCATCCTCTTCCACACCAGGACAGTTGTGTTGTCAACATATCCAACCAAACCAGGCCAAACCCTCGCTACCCCTACCCCTCCCCCTGTGCACACATGTTCCTCCACCATTCGGTAAAAGGGATCCTGGACACATGCAAACAATGATTGTGACATTGGATGCCTAAGACCCCACCCCACGATAACAGCTTCCCCGAAGCATCCAATGATCTGCACCCTTGCTCTTGCACCCCAGCACAACACTTCAACCCACCCCACAATTTCTTCACCAAAACTCTGTTGACTGAGTATAGTACTCCCCTTTCCACCCTATCATATGCTCTCTGCCAATACAAAGCCAACAATGCCACCCCCTGCCACCCTCTTGATTCCACGAATTCCTTTAGTATCCAATGCCCCACAACCATAGACCTCCCTGGCAACCCAAACTGATTCTCAGATACCACCCTCCCCACGATGCACTTAAACCTATTTCCCTGTATCTTCGCATACAACTTATAATCTGCACACAGCAATGAGATGGCATGGTAGTCCCATAGGGTGTTCTGCTGTTTCCCCTTCGGGACCAACACCACCACTGCTTTGCCTGCTTCTCCCCCAAGTCGCCCCTCTCCTTCATCAAATTCATCAACCAGACCCAAAAGCCCATCAGCAGCTCCCAATGATGTAGATAAAACTCACACAGAAGACCATCAATGCCTGGCACTTTTCCTTTACACATCTCACTTAACGCCATCCATATTTCCTCCTCTGTAATGACCCCGCCCAATGCTTCCCTATCACTCCTCCTCAGATTGCGTGACATGCCCACCTGCTCTAAAACCTCCCCCACCACCCCACAAGTTTTCCAATACTCCTCATATCATTTATCCGCATACGCACTCGTACCTTTCATGGCCCATAACACCTGACCATCCTGATAACCTCCCACCAACGCATGGATTTCTAAGCACAGGATAGCTATGGCCTGCTGCTGCTGCATCTGTCTGCACAACGTAACACCTCTTCCACTCCCGCCTGCACCCTCACTGCTGCAAACCTCTCATCCTGTAACTCATATATTCTCCCCTTCACAGTGACAATGTCGTCCATATTATAAATACCCCCTAGCATAAATACCCCTTACCCTGTCCTCCAAATAGTTGGTAAGACCATACTTCAAATGATTTACTCACTTCCCTTCCCACACATAATATTGCCTAATCCTTTCCTTTGCCACACCCTCCTACCATTCCGCCACGTCCCCCACCCCTCTCTCTTCCACACTGAGCTGCTCCCACTGTGCTGCAAACCCCTCCAACCCCTCCTCATCACCTAGCATGCTCGTGTTCAACTTCCAATAATTCATTACTCCTAGAGTAATGAGTTATTATAAGTGACTCCCACCTCACCTCTACCTCTACCGCCTGATGATCCGAATAAGCTACTTGCATAGTGTGAAAAGACTCGACAATGACCCCCTGTGAAAGATACAGTCTGTCTAACCTAGCTGCGTAACTTTGCCTCACAAGCGTGTTCTCCACCTCCCAAGACCCCCACAAAAGCATCCCTTAAATGATTATCCCTCAGAAGGTCACTTAAGACCTTTGACACATACCTCGCCCCCTTTGGTTTCACATCTGCCCTCCTGATAACACAGTTCCAGTCTCCACCTACTAGTGCCACAGATGGCAATGCTCACAAGAAAAACAAAATCCATCTTATCTTGCACATCATTTTCTGCAGAGCATACACACTGACAAAAGACACTCTCTCCCCCATCCACCACCTATCAACATGCAAACCCCCCCCCCCCCCTTCAATTCTCTGCAAAACAAACAGGCTAGTCTCAAGTATCAAGACACCCACACCTCCTTTTAAACGAGCAGATGGCAGTGCCACCAACTGATACCCTTCCACCTCCAACGCTCTACCATCCTTAAAATTGTGTTCTTGTAGAAACAAGGCATCCACTTTTCATTTAAACAAAAACACCCTAAACCACTCTCTCTTCATGCCATTACACAATCCATTAGCATTCACAGTCACTCACATGTGTCTGCTTAAAGTTTCCATCCCTTCCTCTTCTCAACACTCTTTCCAGGTCCTCCAGAACTTGGGGCACCACCTGTCACCCTCACACTACCTGCCAGCTTCCCCCCTCTCTTTCAGTGCTGCCTGCCGTGGCCACCACTACAATCCTCATCCACCCAAGACTTCTTCTCCAGCCGCTGCACCAGCATCGGAATATTATCTGAATCTGATGCCGCAGCCTGCTACCTTGTGATGATCTCTTCCTCCATGTCATTGTCCTGGGAGGCCTCACCATGGACCCCTACCTCCACCGTATGGTGTTCCACTGAACAGAGTGACATCCCAGACATGCTATTAGTCTCAGGATCCACAAGATGCTCCTGCCGCTCACTCACCACTGCCGTCAGCTCAGTAACAGCCACCTGCTCAGGTACATCCATCTCTGCAGGCGGTGACAAGGTCTGCAACACTGTAACTAGCTCCCCCTCGAGCCCCAGCACTTCCCCCCC
>NC_069452.1:36373547-36395084 GCF_026875155.1 Cherax quadricarinatus | reverse complement strand
TAAAAACTTTAAAAATGTTTTTATTCAAATTAATATTGTAATAATTATAATCCACTACACATTAAGTAAATTTTTGAACTTAACATCCACCTCCTTCTGTCATTTAACATGTAATTATTAAGTAATTAACTAATTAATGACTTCACTAATTACCTCCGGTTCAAGAAGGATCAACGGGCAAATTAAATTTGGAAAATTACATTTATCTGAATGTATCATTATGTACATAAAAGTAAATGAACAAAGATAATTATTATTTATCAGTTAGCTAAGTAGGAATTTGGGACACCTAGGTCACAAAAAATGTCCCCCTTCGATACCTACCACTGTCATATTCACAAGTTGCTCTGGTCCCATTAATTACAAATAAAATATGTATCACCAGGAATGCTGGTAAATATATAAATTTGTGAACTCTATATTAAAAATAATAAATGATTATATATATATATTCATATACATAACAGAAGGAGAATATCTTAATATCACTCACCAATTTGACTGGAGATTAAGGTGTATCATACTCAGAAAACCTCACTAACTAAATTTATGAAAATACTGGCCAGAATTATAACAAATCTAGATAGCTTATCTGAGGTTCCTGTAGCTGTCTTGTCCAGTCGTCTGATATCTCAATCCAAGCACGAATACACATCCAACAATTTCGGCTCCTATTTGAGAGGTGTCAACCCAATTTTACCTCTAGAGCACGAAAATTCTTCCCATTATTCACTAATGTCCGTTACTCATTTCAAACAAAAATGGCGAGTCCCCTCTGCGCAGGCACAGGCTTCCCATTTTCGATAACATAATTTTTATTAAATGCAATATAGGCCATTTATTTACCTATAAATTACCATATTTCTGGAAATATACAGTATTTTCCACAAATGATAATACGATTTTTTTTATGGAATCCTTTCCTCTAAATATCTTATCTTTATTTCACAAAAAAACAAAGTTTGTTAGTTCTTGGAATGTTGCAAAAAATCTGCCCTTTACTCCCACATAAATCCCAAAATATTTGGAACATTTCCAAAAAACTTCCAAAACAAATTAGAGAAATCATTATTTTACAATTTCTGTGAATATTATTCCACTTAATTAAGTAATAAAGGAGAAGTAAAGCGAAATAAGTGAATAAGTTACTTCCGGGATATTGGCCTGGAACGCCGGCCGGCACGCCCTCTCGATTTTTTTTTTTTTTTTTTTTTTTGCGATAATCACGTTTGTTTCGGTGGTTTTCTTAGTAAACTGATGTTCTAGTACAGTTATCCTCTTCAAAATACCATTTTCTATCACAAGACCAAAGAATTCGACATGAGGCGAGGAGTAACGATTTTATATCGAATATTGCTGGTGGACTCTCCCAATATTATGGCCTATTTTATTCAGTCTAGAGTATATAACATGTTTATATGTTATTTATAGTGTTTATTATATCATATTAGATCAATTCTGATAGATAAATAAGCCGTGGAGTTGATATAAGAGTAATAATGAAGTGATTTCTCCTGGCTCTATGGAGCGGGAATACTGCTGGTGTTCCCAGATGGTTCCTGATTATCTAGAAGTCTAAGGATAAGCTCCGCCTACTGTTTTTATGATGACAAATAGTCAATTATTATATCAGAAAGAATAATGCAAGAAAAAGCGATAAAAAACAAGAAAAAATTTCCAAAAAATATTTGGGCTGTGAGCAGACGCGCTACCCATATCGCCGTCACCATATCTGATATAAATGCCTATAATTTCTTGTAGAAACGTCGTTGATTTTTGTACCATTGTTTTGCCAAAGAGTTAAGCTATTTTTCTATATGAATAACTGAATTTCCATAATTTCTCGATTTTTTTTTTTTGAAAGCACGCAAATAATTGCCTGACAGGCCCCTTATCTGCGATGAGGTTACATGGGTGTGGAAAATTTTTTGATTTTCCGAAACTATAGTGCCTAATAGGTGTTTAATGTGTCTATATGGGTCAAAAATGTATTTGAAAATAAGAGTAGAACCAAGAGTTCCCTTTGCGCATGCGCGGATGTGCGGGGGGGACAGCGCGTATTGTTTTGAATGGTGGTGAGGAAGCTGAGAAAATATGGAACCACGAAATTGACGTTCACGGTGGCCTAAAGATTAATATAGGCCTCATTTCATGATAAGAAGTGTCGTAACTGTTCCTGGTGGAGAGTGAGGGAACGGGATTTACGGGACCACAGTAATAGAGTGGTAAAAGTGTGATAAGAAAAGGACCGGGTGACTGACGCGTCACAATGGACTGTGTCTTGGGGAAAATTACCCTTGGATTAATCATCACTCATCGGTCTCAGATCTTAATGGAGTGACCTCTAGTTTGTATAATAGTTATGAGACGTTAAATCGTCTTGTGAAATTGTAATGTAATTAATGATAATAACGCTAAGTTAAGAGAATATGTGAAGCGAAATAAGTCGTTTGCTCCGAGTGAACACGCTAGACCTCGTTGTTAACGAGACGAGGAAAGGGAAACTCCTTGAGTCACGACGTCTAAAGCAGGACAAACCAGCGGATACCTCGTCCTGCTGGAATGAGAATCGTGTCGGTGTAGCAGGACATCGAAAATGAGATGGTGAATCAGAAAATGAGGAATATCAATCACCCACAGTTAAGTAACCCTTCTAGTTATAGCAACCTTAAAACTGGCCAGTGGGGGTATGTTATAATTAGATAGGTTATGAGTGATCCAGCTACCTCAAGTGATCACAGAGAAACATCTGGTAATGGTGGGATTATGTACAAATGTTTTCCTTGATGGATGTATCCAGGTGTATCCTCCCCCCCTCCCCCTTCATTCAGCTAAACTAATATAATCTATACAGTCCACAATTAATTAGTAGCACCGTACTTGTGGGTGCTACCCAATCCATACTGGTCTCGGATAGATATGGATAAGATTGTGAGGTCGAGGGGACCACTTGGTGCGACCAGGGGTGGTTAAGTTTTCTCACATGTCTACACGGGGTGACTACGGTAAACAATATGATTGTCTCCCAATGAGATTACTGGTATGTATATAATGTTGAGGTACATACAGGTAAGCACCCTAGAAAATTTTCCATAATGGGCTTTGTTGGTAAATAAAGGAGATGTGTTCTTCGGGTCTTGAGTGAACAGCCATTACTGTAATAGTATATGTCTAATTGGTTGTGAATAGCCGGGGGAGGGGAGATTTCCCCCCTGGGAAGTAGGGGGAATTTTTAGAACTAGTAGGTATAAATACAGGATGTATTTTATGTCTGTGGGCTATGTATTTCACGCTGTGATATGAATTTCTTGTGGTCAGATGTACATCAGTGTGGGAAGATGAAGGTTGTGTCAGCGGTCTATGATCGCATAGAATCCTTCGGGATGTACATGATTACCGATTTGTTCATGTTGGGTGGCTCCAGCAGTGTTCAGTGACACACCTGTGAGATTTGGAATAGTACACAGGAAACTGGGGAAAATGTTGGGTGGAGGGGTGTGTATGCACTCGTAGTTGTGGGTGTGATGTTTTCTGCTTGACAATGGCAGGGTTGTATAGCTATAGCAAGTTCATCCGTGTGTTTTTAACTTATTTATTTCATGCAATGTCATGTTTAAATATAAAAAAAATCATGAGAACATTGATCTCCAGTTCCTTGACCAGCTAAAAAGGTTGAGTTATAGCTACTGGGTCTCATGAAGGAGTTGTTGAACTGCAGTGGACAGAAGTAATGGAATAATAGTAATAACTCTCTTTGGTCATGCAGCTAAAACAACACTTTTAGTTAAGTATATAGTATTTACCTTACGTGGGTCATTAATTAAGCCCACAAATAACTTATATGATACTTATAAGCTTAACTGAGATTAAAAAACTCGCTATTTGCTTGCCCTGATTCAGGGAATGTATATACCCGATGTATATACATCGGGTAAATATATCGATGTATACACCCTAAGTGTATATACCTCTTTCGATGTATATACCCAAAGTCATCTTGTTCACTTCGGTGGGAATGGAACACACTTGTATTGTGGCAAATTAAGTGTGAAAAAAGTTATCAACAGAATCATGAAATCACAACTGCCACTGTGAAACAACTGCTGGTTACTGCTCTCGCCAGGGCTCGAACCTGGGACCTTCTGCGTGTTAAACAGACGTGATATCCACTACACTACGAGAGCTGAGTGTATCCAGGGAAGACACTCAGTGTTACTGTGTAGTTTGAAGGCAGTAGAAGTTCTTTGATTTTTTAACTTCAAAAATTATATTTGTTGAATCTTACAATTCTTAAGAAAACACTTTAATTTCACCAATTTCTTTCCTGGTGTCATAGTTAAAAATTAATGAATTTGTGGAAAATTTCATTTATCTGAATGTAACTAATTATGTACATAACAGTAAATGATAACAAAGATAATTATTATTTATCAATGTTACATAGACAAGTAGGAATTTGGGACACCTAGGTCGCAAAAAATGTCCCCCTTCGATACCTTCCACTGTCATAACCACAAGTTGCTCTGGAGCTATTAATTAAATGAAATATACATACACCAGGAATACTGGTAAATATATAAATTTGTGGACTGTATATTAAAAATAATAAATGGTTATATATATACAACAATTACATAACAGAAGGAAAATATATCTTAATATCACTCACCAATTTGACTGGAGATTAATGTGTATCATACTCAGAAAACCTCACTCTAACTAAATCTTTGAAAATAATGCTGGCCAGAATTACACACAAATCTAGAGAGTTTTATCTGGGTTCCTGGAGCTGTCTTGTCATCGTCTGATATCTCAAGTTTATGCAGGAGCACATCCACCATTTCGCCTCCTATTTGAGAGGTGTCAACACAATTTTAACCTCTAGAGCACGAAAAATTCTTCCCATTACACCAACGTTTGTACAAAATTCAAAACCAAGATAGCGAGCCTCGTCTGCGCAGACACAGGGTTTCCGTTTTCTATGACATAAATATTATTAAATACAGTATGGCCATATATTTACATATAAATACTGAATTTCTGGAAAATATATACAGTATTTTTCCACACTCCGGCCAGCCGGAGTTCATTGCTAAACGATTCAAATTACCCCTTCCTTTAGGAGACGATTCCAGCCAGTTCTGGCTTGAGTGACTGTTCTCATAGTAGGTCTTACTACGATTTCATCTTCAGGCAACACTTGGTCTGTGTTATCTTCCATATCACTCGTGTCACTTTCCCTCAGATTTTCATTTACGTTTGATTGAACACCTAATTCCAAGGAAATCAATTTATTAATTGTGCGTAAACTTTCCTGGCCACGACACAACACTTTGACATTCCTGACAACACCTTGTGCATCTGGGTACAATGTCAATACTTTGCCCAGAGGCCACAATGTTCGATGTTGTTCAGTGTCAATTAACACAATGTCACCTAGTTGAATGGTCTGTCGATTTACTGCCTCTGTTGCACCATAAAAGTGTTCACGTAGTGTAAGAAGATATTCTTTACGCCACACATTAGACCAATGATCATTTACTTCATTTAACATTTTAATTTATTACACAACACTGCCGCATCATTGCAATCTTCATCACTTTCTTCCGGATTATCTCTTTTAGACAGGGCAGCTTCCAATTTCCTTCCACATATTAGGTGAGAAGGTGTTAATACATCTGCATCAGGTGTATCACCATGTACGAGAGAGGCCTATTATTTATACGATTTTCTGCCTCCACTAACACTGAAACGGAATTCTTCCAAATTAATTCTCTTCCAGTGTAGTACTTTTGCGGAGCACCTTTTTTACTGTGCCTATAAGTCTTTTGAACAGCCCCCCCCTCCCAAAGGGGCTCTAGGAGTAATAAATTTCCAGGTACACCCCCCGCTGGGTTAACAGAGATTGAACATCGTTACTATTATTTAATTCTATCAAGTGTTGAGCACCTGCTACAAAATTTGTGGCATTACCCGAAATCATCAATCTGGGACAGGATCTCCTAGCTGCAAATTTTCGAAACAGCTGTATAAACTGTTCTGCAGACAAGTCCCTGTGCCACTTCTAAATAAAACTGTCCTAGTAGCAGTACAGGTGAACAAACAAGCATACACTTTCAGTGGAACACCATTTGACGTGCCTGTTAAAATTATTGGCCCACTATAGTCTAAAACCTGTTACATCAAATGGTTCCACTAATTGTACATGCTCATTTGGCAATGGTGGAGGACTGGGTACATATAGGATCTGGCATCCACCATAGCGACATATTACACAGATTTAATCACCCTTTTTTTACACTTTCCCCGTCCTTGTGGAATCCAAAAATTTTCCCCTAATACAATTTTAAAGGTATCTTGTACCCCACCATGCATTACATTTTTATGGGCATTTAGAAGAATCAAATTTGTTAGATGATGAGTTTTGGGCAGTAAGGTAGGGTGTTTAGCATAATCACCCAATTCAGCATTTTTTGTTAACCTACCTCTGCACCTAATTACATTATTCTCAAAAATACAGCCCCATTTTCTCTATTATAGACCTTTCACAATTTTTCTTTCCATCATCAATTTGATCTCATTTTCATAGATTTCCTCCTTTACCCTCTTTATCCAATATTCAAGAGGATGTGAAAACTTATATGATATATTCATCTTGTTTAGAAATTTAATCACCAACTTAGTTACACTGATTAGTTTGGGTAAAGAAGAATACCTATTTATATCAATGGCTAAGGGAGGACAAACTATTGGAGCGGTGGTCACAGTAATTTCAACAGGAGCAATATACACCTTTTGTACAGGCCAATTAGCTTTATTTACCAACCAGCTCGGTCCTTTAAACCATGGTACAGCATTTACAAATTTAGCATAAGATAAACCTCGAGACAAGAAATCAGCTGGATTCTCCTCACCAGGTATATGATTAAATGTTAACATATGCTGACCCAAACTATTATACTTCTCTTGCATCTGATAAATTTCAGCGACTCTGTTTTGTAAGTACACAATTTTACTGTTTCCATTGCGAATCCATTGTAAGGATACCTCATTATCAGTCGCTAATATTTATCTCCTGCAACTTATTTCTTATATAATTAGCTAATTTGACACCTACATAAATGGCTGTTAATTCCAACTGAGGCAAGGGTTTATGTGATTTAATTGGAGACACTTTAGCCTTAGACATAACAAGAGAAATATCACTATTACATTGAAGGTAAGCAACTGCTCCATATGGCAATTTTGAAGCATCACAAAAAATGTGGAGTACATTTTTCCTATTTGGATTGGCCACCTGGCATGGGAACTCCAACATTGAAATTTTCTCATTATCACCAATTAATTCATCCCACCTGTTAATGAATTCCTCAGGTAGAATTTCATCCCAAGCACATTTAAGTTTCCATGCTTCCTGAATTAATAATTTCCCTCTTATGGTAAGGGGTGACACTAAACCTAGTGGATCAAAACATTTGGAAACTTCAACAAGCAAAACTCTCTTAGTTAATTTATTGGGCATCTTGTAATTATTAGGTTTTAACATTAACAAATCTCTCTCAGTATCCCAAGTTAAACCCAATACATTTTGGCACTTGATCTCCAGGGTAATCTTTACTTTTTTTGTTCTTTAATTTGGACGAATTACTATTCCATTCCCTCATAGGCATATTTGCACTTTGCATTATTTTATTAGCCTCTCCGTAAGTCATTAACAGTTCCTCTTCAGTTGACGTCACACCCAGGAAATTGTCCACATAAAATTGTTTGCTCATTACTTTACTCAATGGACTTTCATTTATCGTTGCTTGAAGTAGGAACGGACTGGATGTAGCTCCTAAAGCTAAAGGTTTTCAGAGGGCTAAGTGGGTCACTAGGATTCTCAGGCCATAAGAAGCGGGTACAATCCCGGTCAGCCTCTTGTAAATCCACTCTTAGGGAAAACTTTACTTATGTCAGCCGTAAAGGGATAATGCCTCACTCTGAAATTTAATAAGATATTCCAAAATTTTTCCGTCAACGATGGACCTGTCATCAGTCATTTAAACTAGGTACATTTTTGTTACTCCTGGCACTACAATTAAACACACTCCTCAAAGGAGTGGTCTTAGAATCCTTCTTCACTCCCTGGATGTGGCAAACAGTGACCATAAAAATTTTGGTTTTTCTCAGGAGGAAAACCCCTTCTATAAATTTATTAACGCTCAGCAATTATATCATTATAGGCAGTTAACAATTCTGGTGTCTTACTTAGATCGCGGAGCTGAGCCTTTAACTGTCCATATCCCATTCTGTAATTATTGGGCAATTCTGGATGATTCAGTCTCTACGGAAGTCGTACCCCGTATTGTCCAGATTCAAATTTTACATCTCTTAGGTATTGCGTCCTGATAAAGAAAAGTTTTGGACTTTCTTTATTTACATTTATTCCAATGTTGTCTAATTTCCCCTAATTTATGCCTGGCTCAACACCATCCTCTATGGAAGAATTATACTGGGGTACAACTTCATGAGTAAGACACACAGTTTTGGTATTTGTAGTTTCCTCTAGTCATGAATTATTATTACTAGGAATCCTACCATACATTACATGACCTCCCGCAGTCTTCAAAAGGGTGACCACCACATTTCTTTACCATACCTTTTCAAAGGAGGCATAATAATTACTATCTATCAAAATATTATTGGGCCAAAAGAATCATCACTTACACCAGAAGGTGCTAAATTTACCTTATTTTGAGAGTCTTTCTGTAGCTTTACTAAGCCCACTGTAGATATTTTCTCTGGAAGTCTATCTACAATTATTGCATTAACACGTTTTTTTCATTGCCCAACCTGACAGTTACATAAAAAAGTGTCATACAATTGAGCTCTTTTATCCCAGAGAAACCACATAATTTTAAAGTTGTGGGATCTCCCATCTGTACCTTCATACCATCAAGACATTTACGTTTTATGAAAGTACGCTGGGATCCCTGGTCCAATAAAAGCATTTACATTTTTTGATTTATGCCTTTTATCTCAACTTTTACCTGTAACACAGGTAAAGGGTACTCAGCAAAACCATCATTATTAACATTAGCAGCTATTTTTACATTTTGCCCACTGTTTGGTCTGGATTGTCAACATTATCATTATTATCAACATTATCATATAGACCTTTACACATGACTATATTGTGTCTTCCTTTGTGACATTGATAACAGAAGTTTAATTTGGCAAAAACAGTCCTTTACATTGTGATTACCCAAACACCTGAAACATCTGTCAAGTTCCTCCAGTCTTTCAACTTTATCATTCCATGAATTGTATGCATTGCAATTCTTAGAAAAATGAATACCCATGCAGAAAAGACAATCTCTCTTTTCTTTGACTGATTTCTTATTAACTGGGCTACTCTTAGGAGGGTACTTATTCTTCTTACATTGTGGAGAATCATTATTTCTGATTCCTGCTACTTGATATGCACCTATGTAACTCTTTTTAGGAAATGAATTTTGATTATTAACATTGGGATAATTTTTCCCTTGGTGAAACTTTGCAGATACCTCAGAGTTATTATGTGTTGCATCTTTAAAATGAGTTAGTTGGCTGGTCTGCAACTGCACAATTAACTCCTGTAGACCTAGTCTTATTTCCTCCAGACCAAAATAACCCTTGTGGTACTTGTTCGAGAGTCATTCAAGTGTTTTACAGCTTAATTTATTCTGTACTATGGCACTCAATAACCAGTCTGATTCCTTCAGGTTATATTTATTACCTAAAGTTTTGAGAGTGCTCTCCAGTTTAACTCTAAACTGCTGTAAACCTTTGTAAGTGTGATCTGGAAATTTTAAATTAACAATGATATTCACTAAATCCAACCTACTTTGTTCTATATTACCATAAGTGGCCTTCAACAAGTCAACTGCTTCCTTGTAAGAGTCATTTTACATTAGGAAAGGTTGTATGAGTATGTGAGCATCTCCTCTTACCTGTCCCTTTTAGGTTAAAATAATTTAGTTACACATGCTAGATCACTCCTGTCATGCACAGCTGCTTTGAAAATTGACCAAAATTCCTCCCCCAAATTTTTTCCAGGATTAAACACAGGCAAACACAATTCTGGGGTTTTGGCAAAGACATATTATTTGTTGGAGCAGAAATGACCAACTGCCTGGTTTTTCCATTTTAATTTATTCAAGGCCTGACTTTTACAAGAAAGAATCTTTTCCTCTAATTCATAATACTGATTAATCAAGAGATCTTCTTCAGTTTCATCTACACAGTTTACTAACAAATCTCCTTCATATTTGTTGTAATATAATTTGTATGAATCATATCTATTACCTAAAGCATCTAAGTACAATTTTAAATCATCAGTATTCACAGTTTCTTGATTCATTAATTCCATACATTTATTATATGCCTTGGTTACATGACCCTTTCCAGCTTGCAGTGATGCTTTCTTTGCTCTATATTCCATATGTTTGTCTTCTACATTAATTTCCTCATTTTCAGCCATGATGCAATGTATTAAATTCAACCCAATTAATAACACTGATTACAACTCACAACACTTACACAACCTACCTTTGAATAAATCCCAGCTACTTGAGCTCAGTAATTACATGTAAAAAATTATAATATAAATTTTAAATGTACATTAATACAAACAAACCTTTAGCCAGACTTGGCTTATCAAAATTAATATTATACAAATATAAATCCTTGCCAGAATTTGGCATAGCAAAAATTTAAAATTATACACAATATAATTACCACACTTGTCTTATCAATTACACATACACTTATACACATTAATATAATCTTTAGCCACACTTGACTTATCTAAATTAATATTGTAATAATTATAATCCACTACACTTTAAGTAAATTCTCCAGACTTAACATCCACCTCCTTACGTCATTTCACATATAATTATTAAGTAATTAACTAATTAATGACTTCACTAATTACCTCCTGTTCAAGAAGGACCAACAGGCAAATTAAATGTGGAAAATTGCATTTATCTGAATGTAACTAATTAATAACATAACAGTAATTGATAACAAAGATAATTATTATTTATCAATGTTACATAGACAAGTAGGAATTTGGGACACCTAGGTCGCAAAAAATGTCCTCCTTCGATACCTTCCACTGTCATAACCACAGTTGCTCTGGACCTATTAATTAAATGAAATTTTACATAAACCAGGAATACTGGTAAATATATAAAATTTGTGGACTGTACATTAAAAATAATAAATGGTTATATATATACACAATTACATAACAGAAGGAAAATATATTTAATATCACTCACCAATTTGACTGGAGATTAATATGTAAACATACTCAGAAAAACCCCACTCTAACTCAATCTATGAAAATAATGCTGGGCCAGAATTACACACAAAACTAGAGAGCTTATCTGAGGTTCCTGGAGCTGTCTTGTCCAGTCGTCTGATATCCATGTTATGCAGAATGCACATCCCCCAATTCGCCTTCTATTTGAGAGGTGTCAACACAAAATTTTTAAAACCCCTAGAGCAAGAAAATTCTTCCATTACACCAACGTTTGTACAAAATTCAAAACCAAGATGGTGAGTCTCGTCTGCGCAGACGCAGGCTTTCTGTTTTCTATGACATAAATATTAATAAATACAGTATGGCCATCTATTTATATAAATACTGAATTTCTGGAAAACATATACAGTATTTTCCATAGAATTATTATTATTTTTATGTCACTTTTAAATAAACTTTGAAAGCAAATTTTGCTACCATAAAATCCCCCCAGACATATTTTGACCAACAGTGACAAGAAAACCAAGAGTATCATTGAAAAACAGTGAAAACATAAGGAGGGCAAAACATCTTATAGTGAATTAGATACACGAGGAACATCTGGTTATCTTGTAAGATAAGATAAGATTTCGTTCGGATTTTTAACCACGGAGGGTTAGCACCACTCAGTATTAAACCCAAAGAAAGTCTCAGGCGTCATCGAGGACTGTCTAATTATTTCCTTTTGGGGTCCTTAATCTTGTCCCCAAGGATGCGGATCCCACTCACCTCAGTCGACTAACACCAGGTACCTATTAGCTGTACGGTGAACAGGACATAGGTGGTTATGGGTAGTCGAAATGTTTTGCCACCCCCGGGAATCGACACCGGCGCCTCCGTGTGTGAGGCGGGAGTCTTTAGTCACCACGGGCCACCGAGGCTGCTGGTGTATATATTAGAAACTATTTCTACAGCAAATAGTGGATGGAGAGGTAAATGGTTTCTCTCAGTTTGTGAGCGATGATGATAACTGTATTGATAAAGTCACTGGGTTGGCCAAACATCATAACAAAGTTGGATACCCAGATGTTGCACTCTTGTGTCTGTAATCTGTAGTTTACTTAAGACACCTGCTGTCCTTGTGTTTTACTATCAGCAAGTAAGTACTCAGCGGTGTTAGCTGACTGTGTGGGTCGCATTCCTGCCAATGAGAAAACTGACCATTAGTTGCCCGAAATGTTCTGCATAACTAAGGGTTCTTCTTTCTTATAGTATGTCACTGATGTCAGTTAGGTCTGTTGTAAGTTGTATCATGTACATTTGTAGAATTAAAGATAAATATTTAATAAATAATAACAACCAACATCAACTACAACAACAACAACAACAAACAACAATCAACAATTAATAATAATATTTGTTTTATTTTTATTATCACATCTGGCCGATTCCCACCAGGCAGCGGTGGCACCGAAAAAAGTAAAAACTTTCACCATCATTCACTCCATCACTTGTCTTGCCAGAAGGGTGCTTTTACATACAGTTTTTTTAAACTGCAACATTGAATAAAAAAATCTTACACCCCTCTTCAGTGTGCAGGCACTGTACTTCCCATCTCCAGGGACTAAGTCGGCACTGCCATCGGTTTCCCTGAATTCCCTTCATAAATTGTTAACTTTGCTCACACGTACAAAACAGCACATCAAGTATTAAAAACTCATATTTTGTCTCCATTCACTCCTAGACACAATACACGCTCACGCATGCCTGCTGGTGAAATCCAAGCCCCTCAATCACAAAACCTCCTTTACCCCCTCCCTCCAACCTTTTCCTAGTGCCAGATCCTACCCGCTTCTTCCACTACAGGAGGATACACTCTTGTAATGTTATTCTGTTTCGCTCCATTTCTCTACCACATCTTGTCCGATAACCACCTCAACAACCTCCCTCAGCCACTCTGGACACAGTTTTGGGTAATTCCGCACCTCCGCTAACTTCACAAATCCTGAAGAAATTCTCTGCAATTTATTCACACCCACACATTGTCTCTCAGGACATGACATCTCACGACTGCCTCCGAGCCTTCTCTCCCTCCGCTGCCACACATTCATCACCCATGTTCACACCATTATTAGAGGCTTTGTAAAAAGCTATACTCTCGCATACATTCACCCTCTTTGCCTCCAAGGACAAAGGTTCTTGTCCCACGTGAGCTCTCCTAAGTGCGAGATCACTCTCACCGTTTTCCCATCATCAATTCTATGATTCACCTCATCTGTTCACTAATTACCGCCATCCGATGACAAATTCCACTCCCCAAATATCTGAATGACATTTCACCTCCTCATACTCTCTCCACTCCTATTCTATATCCAATCTTTCATCACCTATCTTTTGTTATCCTCATAACCCTACTTCTCTCTTCCTGTTATTCACTTTCAATTTTTCTTTCTTATTTCACACACCTCCAAATTTCATTCCTACCAATCTCTGCAATTCTCTTCAGATTCTTCCAAGAGCACAGGTCATCAGCAAAGGAGCAACTGTGACAACTCCCACTCTTATGTGTTGATTACTGTTGATCTTTAACTCCCACGCCTTTGCAAGACCCTGCATTTACTTCTCTTACAACCCCATCTATAAATATATTTAAACAAACCACGGTGGACCATCACACATCCTTGTCTAAGTGCCTACTGTTTACTCGGAAAATAATTTCCATCTTTATACATACTCTAACTCTTGAGCCTCATATCCTCGTAAAAACTCTTCACTGCTGTGCAGTAACCCCACCTCCTACCCCAAAACCCCTGCAACTCTGCCACTTTGCCCCCCTATCCACCCGTCATACGCCTTTTCCAAACCCAAAAATGCCAAAAAAGCCCTTTTTTGCCTTTTTAAAAAAATACGTTCACTTATATGTTTCACTGTAAACACCTGGTCCCACACCCCCTACCTTTTCCTAAAGCCCCCTTGTTCATCTGCTATCCTTTTTCTCCGTCTTACTCTTTTCTTTCAATAAAAACCCTCTCCATACATTTTGCAGGTAACTCAACAGATTATCCCCATAATTTTTTGCACTCTCTTTTACCCCCTTATTTTATTTTTTTTATTATTATTTTTTATTTTATTATTTATTATTTTATTTTTATTTTATTATTTTTAAATTATTAACCCTATTTGTCGATATTGAATACCAGTGATATACAAGATTCACAAAACCCGACCGCCATCCCCTCCTAGACAGCGAACCGAACTTTTTTGACAAAGATTAAGAGTTAAAAAATTTTGTTACCGCCCCTACTTCATTTCCAATAACAAAAATAAAAGGCCCGGGTTAAAAAAATAAGTTCTGTAATATATTTTCCAACCCAAATTTTTAATTCTACTAGATAAAGCAGGTTCGGCTTTTTAAATTTTTATCGGGTACAGTATGAATTTATAAAAACGACTCCATTGATTGTATTGTATTTTATTTATATTATACTATATTATATTTTTATTAGGTTAGGTTTTACGAATGTACTGTAGTGACCAAATTTGGGGTTTCTAGAATTGACGCCCCGGGGCGCCCTCGGGCCCGAGCTGAATCATACTCTTTTTTTTTTTTTTTTATTTAAAACTATACATTTAAAACTAAAAAAAAAGAAACTTATGGATCTCAATAAAATTACCTGAAAAACGGATTGCACCATATGCTCGCAAGATATTGCTGCCAACAACAAAAAGAATTACGGCAAAAAACATATTAAAAATCATGTCACTGGGTAGGAATTGACTATATACACATTATTGATCAAAACCTTGCATAATATAATTTTGTACATAACATGACATCTGACAAAGGCCAATACACTTGAACTAAAATATACAAAAAGTTACATCATTTTTAAACCCCTCCTTGCTTTAAAAAAAAACAAAAACTCACATAATTTATAGAACTTTCTACATCGTATCCCTAAAAATACAGTTTTACATATCCCAAACACTCACGAATCGTAATGACACAGTGCAAAAAAACCCCTCCCCCCGGCCCCGGGAAATTAAACCCCGCGGTATATAATTTCAAAACTCCAGCCCGTCGGTTAGCCCTCGACAGCTAGCACAAAAGTTTTCGTGAGTCATTTTGAGGGCATAAAGGGGGATTTGAGCAGATTGTCAGGGCCCGCTAGTGGGAGATTCGTTGAAAAACTGCTTTGTGGTACGTGGGGGGCTTGTGCAACCCTTCCTATGGTGTTAAAATATCCTGTTGGATGAACTTTTTGTGGCTAGTGGTCTGTGGCAACGCGAGGGGCGGGATTTTTGAGACTCTAGCCCGCGGTTCAACCCCGGGGGGGGGTAGGGTTTATATATTATATATATAATAATATATATATATATATATATAAATATTATATATTTTAAACCCCCACAACACCGTACCACAAACATTTCACAAAATCACTTAATCAGATGCACTGTATCAAAAAGCAAACAGTATTAAAGTTATCTCTCATGCAAAAACCCAGCACTAAAAAAATACAAACTAAAAACACTTCTGCGCAAATAACTTATTTCTCAAAAACGGTCATACAAGACGATAACATCAAAATTATACATAAAAAAATACTATATTATACCTACTTTCTGAAAAGTGTATATCTAAAAACAACCCTTTGACTCTCATCCACATTTGGGCTAAAATTTTTAGCCAAAAACCCAGGAAAAATTCCAAACCCACATTCAAAACACTCTCACGCCCCCCCCCCCCAAAAGGAGGCGACCCCTTTGGGCCCCCCTGACTCCCCCCAACCTAGAAACCCCTTAACTCACTCATTATCAATAACAGATTTACTAAAACCCCTAAGTTGCTTTCATCCCCCGGGAAAAACCCTGATCCCACCCCTCCCAACAAATCCTTTTCGAACATCGTAATAAAACTTACCGCAAAAACCTTTCCTTCTCTCCTCACTACCCTCCCCCCTCTCCCCCACACCATATATTATAATCACCATGATATAATCTAAAGCTTTTATGACACCCTCTCAAACCCACCGTATCTAGATTAAGCACCAAAACCGAACCCTACGGCCCCCCCCCTGTACCAACCTATAACCACACCAAACCCCCTCTACCCTTCACAAAAGTAAACTACATGGAACCTGTCTCATCCCCTCCACAGATACCACCCCCCCCTCTAAAACCTTCTGTTTCGTATACTAACCAAAGGAAGGATCCCATTCAAAAAAACAAACTCACCTCACCGCCTGAGGTTTTAAAATTCATTTTCTAAATCAAAACCAAATATCTTCCACAATACAGGGGAAACCCCTCACTGGGAAAACTCCCTCCCACAAGTAACCTACAAAAAACCCCTTTATACAAAACTTTCTCGTTCCCAACCCAACATAAACCCTCAAAATGATTTCGCTTCCCCAACTCCATTCCTCATACCACATACCGACCTGTCGGTACCCTTTCCCCAACTGCCCGCGTTCACACCTACGAAACACTTCCCATTTAATAAACAACATTTACCCCCTCCAAACCCATAACCCCAAAACCCACCTGACTTACGGGGTAACATTACAACTTCCCTCCAAAACCCAAATCACAATGTAACCCCCGCAAAATTTGTACCCCTCTTAAAATCCCGCAACCCTTCCCTGAATTGGGAACACAGCGCAACATCCCAAAATTTTTACATACAAAAAAAAGTTTACGCTATCACTCCTGTATAAGATTGGGTTCCCGGGGGTCTCAGAACCCCTAAGCCCACGACCCCTTTCAATAACCATCGGGTTTTCCTCCCCGCTGCAACCATGTCATCCTTAAAATAATACCACAAATTTTTAAGACCCCGCCCATTCTTTAACAACATTAATCCCCCCCCCCAAACCCCCCCCCAAAAACCCCAACCCCCCCAAGCCCCTTTTGTTTCGCACTATTTACCTGCATACCCTCACTTCCAATAATTGCACGCCCCTCGCCCAAACACCCCCATTGACACCCCCTTCACAAAGAAACCGGGGTGTCTCAAATACCCTTTAAAACCCGGCCAGGCCCCCCACCCCCACATTTCCCCACACCGGGCTACTAATTTCGTTCAAACCTTTCTATAAAAGGGGCCCTAAAACACCCCAAACAATTTTGTTAAAGGGGATCCCGTTAAGGCCTCTACCCATTGCAATTTCCCCCCCCATCCCCCATTAACTGTATCCTCATTTTCACCCCCTTGTAAACGTATTTACCCACCGACTTTTTCCCCCCCAAAAACCCTGTCCCAAGTATAACCGCAAAGCTCCCTTTCCCCCCTCTACATATGCACCCTGCCAATCTGGGCCCAAACAAAGCCGCCCCTCCACCACCCCCCCTTGTTCCACAAAATTTCTCTATCCCTGCCCTTCAATCATCGCCCTTCCCCGGCAACCAAACTGAGTTTTCACCCACCCTTTCCCCACAAACATTTGAACCTATTCCCAAAAATTTTTTGAAACTCCTTATAGTTGCACCTCAGTGAAATGGTGGGTTTCCCCCGTAGGGGGGGCCCCCTTGACCTTTTGGGACCAACACAAAAAGCTGTTACCTGCTTCTCCCCCCAACTTCCCTTCCCTTCATAGATTAAAAACCTAATTATAAATCCCTTTTTTAATGTCCAATTTTGTATTAAAATTCTCCCGGGAGACCGTCAATCCCGGGCGTTTTCCCCTTCCTCATTCCCCTTAAACCATTCTTATTTTTTTGCTGAAATAGCCCCCCTAAGCCTTTCTATCACTATTTTCCCAAATTACCCGTCACATCGTACACACCTTGTCCAATGCCACGTCCCCACCCCACCACTGTTCCCGTATTTTCGTACCAAGCCTCCCCATACGCACACATCCCCCTTTCGTTTTGTATTTTCCCGCCCCTGCTCATAATTCCCCAAACCCTCTCCCTTACCTCAAACAGGAAAGCTGCACCGCCTGCCTTTGCTTTTTATGCCGCCCAAAAACACGTGACGGCTTGTCCCCCAAAACCTTCGCCACCCCTGCCTGCACCCTTACACTTGAAACCTTTCATTTTGAACACCCCAAATTCCCTTTTTTTCAGCTATTTCACCATAAAAAATTATTCCCTCCACCCCCCCCCCAAGCAACCTTTAACCTATTTTTCAAATAGTTAGCCCCGTCCATATTTTAAATTATTAATTGTTTTTTTTCCTCCATAAAATTTCTAATCCTTTCCTTTGCAACACTATCCCACCATGCACAATGTCATCCCCTCCTGTTCTTCCCCACTAAACTCCCTCCTGGACGAAAAACCCCTCCGCCCCTCCTCATCACCAAACACATTTTATTTAATTTCCAATAACTTCTATTAGTCCCCCCGACGTCCCCCCCCCAAAAACCCCCCACGCCCTATGAATTTACATTGTGCCTCAACAGTACGAAAAATTTCCATCCACTCCTGAGAAAGGTACACTCTATTATTCGCAGCATATCCAATCCTAACAACGATTTCAGTCTCCCCACCCCCCCCCCAAAGGGATCACGTAAATAACATCCCTTTAAAAAATCCCTAAAAGCCCCAAGACATAATCCCGCCCCTTTTGGTCACATCCCCCCTATTACACTATCCACCCATCAACTATGCCACTCTGGCGTGCACTTAAAAAAAAACCAAGATCCCCACACACAAACATTCTTTCCTTTATGTTATTTTTGGCCGGGGCAACCACCCAAAAACCGCTTTCCCATCCCCACCCATCCCACCAACGCCCCCCTCCCCCCCTCCTTCTCTGCAAAAAAAATGGGTGTCTCCCCTTATTAAAATTCCCCACCATCTCTGAGGGGAGATGGCAGGGTAACTACTCGAATCCGCCACCTCCCCAACACCCCCCTCTTTAAAATTGTGCCCTGCAGGAACACAAACCCCTCAGATTATTCAGGAAATTACGAAACCAATCCTCTTCACACCGCTAAAATTTCCCTTAAAAAATTTTCAGACATACCCTAAGGCCCATTAAAGTTTCCCCCCCTCTTCCTCTTATCACTCTTTTTCAACTCCCGAGCTTGAAATTTAAGTTTGACACCCTTTAAGTGCTCTCTTTCCCTCCCCCCTTCTTCTGGGGCCTCCTATCATGGCTACCACCACTACACCATACTTCACACTTCACCCAGTCTGTTTCCCAGCCCTTTTTGCAGGGTAAGGACGTCATCAGAATCGATTTTGCCGCCCTCTTTTCGTGACAGTCATGTTACCATTCTTGGGCAGATTTCTCTCGATGAAACCCCCACCCCCACCTGAGAATTTTAATGATTTAACGGACGACTCCCAAAAAAACACACGTCCCAAAATTATCTGTTACGACTTTCGGAAGCGAAAGCTCTCCCCATGAACCACCCCAGATGTACGCCCTCTCTGGGGGTGCAAAATCTTCAACACCCCCACCAATTCCTTTCCCAATCCAAGAACCTTCTCCTGTAATTGCTGTCCCCCTTATCCCAGGGGCGATACCTGATAGGCAGTGGGGGGGGACTAAAAATCACCGCCAGCCTGTGTGCCCGATCCCCTATCTGCTCCAAAAACACCCCGCCCTCCATCCGATGTTTGTTTCTCACCCGCCCCCTTTAAGCAGGGTCGACGTCCACCACAGGCGAGGGACACTCTTTGCTTTCACAGGTCGCCGCTATGTGATCATACTCACCCCATAGGCGGCATGTACGTCGTTTTTCCCGGGTCATTACCTTACCTGCGTCCCGAAATCTGTAATACACATAGGACGGGATTTGGGGCCCCAAAGTATTTGGAGGGTTTAAAAAACCCTCGGAAAAACAGCATAGGGACCCGCCGCCACGTCCCTGTTGAGTAATGCCCGTCCCATACGTCTCAAAAAAATTTCCCTTTTTCCCCTCGTCCGCCTCAAAGGGAAAAGTTGGTAAATTGATCCCCGTATAATGCCGTGAAAAATCTATCTTCTTACACTTACAGCTGGTGGAGCTAAATTTTCGTCCTGAAACCCGGGGGACTAACAATTTATAAAAGTAGTGAAGCAGTTTACAAAATTCTTTGGGCCCCCGTTTTAAAGCTACCCATTCAAGTCCCTATCTTGTATAATGTCTCCCGGGTATCTTTGGGAATAAGACTTGCGCAGAATAGGGGGTTATCGTTCTTTAAGCAGCTCAATGCCTACTATTTATCCGGCGTCTCAACTAAAACCCCCACTTTACAATAAAGTGCCCTATTTTTAAAGAGGCTGACAGACCCTTAAAAACCCTGCACCAGGGGAACTGACAAGGAGCTCGCCCCACAAAAGCAGAGGGGGGCAGAGACAACCCCACTCTACCCGTGGTCGGCCCAAACCCCAGTAAACCCAAGTATATTGGAGTAGTTGACTCGGGGAGGGCTTCCCCCCCCCCCAACTCCTAGAAACTAAAATTTAAACCAAAATCTATTATCTTGGGCCCTTTGCCATTATTTCCCCGAAGTTGGGAATTCAGGGCACTTATGAAAAATAACATTTCTTACCCCAACCCTTTCTAAAAAGTTAAAATGGTGAGATTTGTAGATTTTAATTTTAAATTTTGTATCATACTCTGTTAATGAAATTTAAAAGATTGGGTTCTTCAGATAGTATTTCTTTTAATTGCTTGTGGATATTTTAATTCACTAACCAAATACCAATGAAACTAAAATTGGGGAAAAAAAAAAACTAACAAAAAAAAAAAGTTATTTGTGCCGCTATTGTTACGGGAAGATTAAATCGTAAGAAAACAAATTTGAATAATAAACCCGACCAAACAGTCCCATGAATACAATAAAAAATATGGGAAAAAAAGCCAAAAAAGACTGGGCAATTACAATCCCCGAGGGAAAAAAAAACCCAAAAAACCTCGGGGGTTAAAATGTTTGGCTTTCCTTTTTAATAGTTTCCTTTGGGTTTTTCCACAGGTTACGACCAGCAATAAATTGACTCCTAGGGCAAAATTTTTCAGGGGGAAAAGGCAGCAGATATTAGAAAACTTTCTATTGCCCCGCTTCGCCAATTTTAAATTGGGCTCTTTGGGTTGTTTTTGTCCTCAGAGAAAGGACGCATATTTTTGGTATATTGCTTTTTCATATAATTTTATATTTTGATTTTTTTGTTAAAAGCTAAAGAAAATTTCATACTTTTTTATATGGTTTTTTTATTATTAAGTGTAAATAGGATGTAACAACTACCTTTACAACGCGGGAAAATACGCTTCGGATTTAGTACAAACCCCGGAAAAGACATTAGACCCTTTTTTCTTACAAAATTTGCT
>NC_069452.1:36365118-36373047 GCF_026875155.1 Cherax quadricarinatus | reverse complement strand
AAGACGGGGGACATTAATGATTTGGGACCCTTTAAAAAATGATGACTTGAGGAAAATACAAATCCTAACTGTGTGTCTTACTCATGAATCGCCCCATATAATTCTCCATGTGGTGGTGTTGAGCCAGTGCATAAATTGTGGAATTAGACAGCATTGGAATAAATGTAATAAGAAAGTCCAGACGATTCTTTACTCAAGAACAATACCTGAGAGATGTAAATTGAATCTGGACATTACTGGGACGACTTCCGTGGAGACATGAACCATCCAGAATTGCCCACTAATTACAGAATGGCATATGGACAATTAAAGGCTCAGCTCCGCGAACTGATAGACACCAGAATTGTTAACTGCCTATAATGATATAATTGCTGAACAATTAATAAATTTATAGAAGAGGTACCTCCTGAGCAAGCCAAATTTATGGTCACTATTTGCCACATCACGGAGTGTAGAAGGATTTCTAAGACCACTCCTTGAGGATTGTGTTTAATTGTAGTGCCAGGAGTAACAAAAATGTACCTAGTTTAAATGACTGTTTGATGACAGGTCCGTCGTTGACGAAAAATTAGGAGTATCTATTAAATTTCAGGGTGAAGAATTATGCCTTTACGGCTGACATAAGTAAAGCTTTCCTAAGAGTGGGTTTACAAGAGGCTGACCGGGATTGTACCCGCTTCTTATGGCCTGAGAATCCTATGACCCACTTAGCCCTCTGAAAACCTTTGCTTTAGGAGTCTATTTTTGGTGCTACATCCAGTCCGTTCCTACTTCAAGCGACGATAAATGCACACCTTAAAGTATGGAAGTCCATTGGAGTAAAGTAATGAGCAAACAAATTTATGTGGACAATTTCCTGGGTGTGACGTCAACTGAAGAGGAACTGTTAATGACTTATGGAGAGGCTAAAAAATAATGCAAGTGCAAATATGCCTCTGAGGGAATGGAATAGTAATTCGTCCAAATTAAAGGACAAAATAAGTAAAGATACCCTGGAGATGAAGTGCCAAAATGTAGTAATTATTGGATTAACTTGGGATACTGAGAGAGATTTGTTAATGTTAAACCTAATAATTACAGTATGCCCAATAAATTAACTAAGAGAGTCTTGCTTGCTGAAGTTTCCAAATGTTTTGATCCACTAGGTTTAGTGTCACCCTTACTATAAGAGGGAAATTATAATCAGGAAGCATGGAAACTTAAATGTGCTTGGGATGAAATTCTACTGAGGAATTCATTAACAGGTGGGATGAATTAATTGGTGATTATGAAAAAATTCCAATGTTGGAGTTCCCACGCCAGGTGGCCAATCCAAATGGGAAAAATTACTCCACATTTTTTTGTGATGCTTCAAAATTGGCATATGGAGCAGTTGCTTACCTTCAATGTAATAGTGTTATTTCTCTTGTTATGTCTAAGGCTATAAGTGTCTCCAATTAAATCACATACCTTACCTCAGTTGGAATTAACAGCCATTTTATGTAGGTGTCAAATTAGCTAATTATATAAGAAATAAGTTGCAGGAGATAATATTAGCGACACTGTAATTTGGTCTGATAATGAGGTATCCTTACAATGGATTCGTAATGGAAACAGTAAAATTGTGTACGTACAAAACAGAGTCGCTGAATTAATCAGATGCAAGAGAAGTATAATAGTTTGGGTCAGCATATGTTAACATTTAATCATATACCTGGTGAGGAGAATCCAGCTGATTTCTTGTCTCGAGTTTACCTTATGCTAAATTTGTAAATGCTGTATCATGGTTTAAAGGACCGAGCTGGTTGGTAAATAAAGCTAATTGGCCTGTACAAAAGGCTATATTGCTCCTGTTGAAATTACTGTGACCACCACTCCAATAGTTTGTCCTTCCTTAAGCCATTGATATAAATAGGTATTCTTCTTTACCCAAACTAATCAATGTAACTAAGTTTGTGTTTAAATTTCTAAACAGATGAAATTCTCATATAAGTTTTCACATCCTCTTGAATATTGGATAAGAGGGTCAAGAAGAAACTATGGAAATGAGATTAAATTGATGATGGAAAGAAAAATTGTGAAAGGTTCCATAATAGAGAAATTGGGACTGTATTTAGAGAACATGTAATTAGGTGCAGAGGTAGGTTATCAAAATGCTGAATTGGGTGATTATGCTAAACACCCTATCTTACTGCCCAAAACTCATCATCTAACAAATTTAATTGTTCTAAATGCCCATAAAATGTATTGCATGGTGGGGTACAAGATACCTTAAATTGTATTAGGGAAACTTTCTGATTCCACAAGGACTGGCAAAGTGTAAAAAGGGTGATTAAATCTGTGTAATATGTTCGCGTGTGGATGCCAGATCCTATATGTACCCAGTCCTCCACCATTGCCAAATGAGCAATTTGAGTCATTTGCAGAACTCCCAGCAGTGTGAAAACTGTAATTATTGTCCAGATAATACAGTATAGATTTGTAATAGATGGTATTTGTATTTTAATAAATAAATCTATGTTCATTAAAATGGAAGACTGCCCTGCCAGAAGGATCGCATGTGTTTGAATTTGAGCAAGAACGTAGTTGATGATATTCGGATAAGAAGAAATTTTGAGCATGTCTAAGAGAGTTAATAATATGGGTGTTCACCTTCAACAGTAGGAGCCGAAATTTGGATTGCACCTTTCATAACTGAAGAATCAGGCGATGGACAAGAAGTCCCGGAACCTCAGTAAGTTTGTTAATTTTAATTCTGGCCAGTGTTAAATTTAATGATAGAAGTGAGGTTTCTGAGTATGATACACCTAATTGTAAATTTTTATGATTTAAAAAATTTTTTTTTTTAAAAATTTTTTTTAAAAATTTTTGGGGGGTTTAAAAAAAATTTAAAAAAAAATTTTTCCAAAAAAATTTTTTTAAATTTCCAAAAAAAAGGGGGGGTTTCCCTTTTAAAAAATTTTAAAAATTTTTTCCCAAAAAAAAATTAAAAAATTTTGGGTTTTTTTTTAAAGGGGGTTTTTTTTTAAATTTTTTCCCCCTTTTTTTAAAGGGCAAAAAAAACTTTAAAAAAAAGGGGGGGGAAAAAATTTTTAAACCAAAATAAAAATAAAAAATTTAGAAAAAAATTTTTAAAAATTTTTAAAAAAAAAAAAAACCCCCCCAAAGGGAAAATTTTAAACAAAAAAAAGGGGAAAAAATTTTTTTGGGGGAAAAAAATTTTAAAAAAAAAAAATTTTTTGGGGGGGGGAAAAAAAAAAAAATTTTAAAAGGGAAAAACCCCCCCAAAAAAAAAAAAAAACCCCCCCCCCTTTTTTTAAATAAAAAAATTTTTTTGGAAATTTTTTAAAAGCAAAGGGGGAATAATTTTAAAAAAAATTTTTTTTTAAAAGTTTTTTTTTTTAAAAATTTTTTTTAAAGGGGTTTATTTAAATTTCCCCTTTTTTTAAAATTTTTTAAAATTTGGGGAATTTGGGGGGGGTTTAAAAGGGGAAATTTTTTAAAAAGGGCCAAATTTTTTTTATTTTAAAAAAAAATTTTCCCTTTAAAAGGGGGGTTTTAAGGCCCCCGGGGGGGGGAAAAAAAATTCCAATAAATTCTCCAAAAACCCCCCGGGTTTTTTTTTTTCCCCCCAAAAGGGGTTTCCCCCTTTTTTTCCCGGGGGTTTTCCCCCCGGGGTTTTTTTTTTCCCCCCCAAAAGGGTTTTTAAACCCCCCGGGGGGGGAAAAAAAAAAAAAAAGGGGCCGGGGAAAAATTTAAAAAAAAAAAAAAAAAAATTTTTAAAAAAAACCCTTTTAAAAACCTTTTTTTCCGGGCGGTTTTTAACCCTTCAAAAATTGTTTTTAAAAAAAAAGTTTTTTTTTTTTTAAAATTTAAAAATTAAAAAAAAAAAAAAGGGTGGGGGGGGGCCCCAGGAAAAAAAATTTAAATTTTTTTTTTAAAAAAGAAAAAAAAAAAAATTTTTTTTTGGGGGGGGCCCTTTTTTTTTTTTAAAACCCCCAAAAAAAAAAAGGGGGGGAAAGGGGGGGGCCCCCCTTAAAATTAAATTTTTTTTAAAATTTTTTAAAAAAATTTTTTTTAAAAAAAACCCCAATTTCCAAAAATTTTTTTCCCCCCCCCTTCCCCCCCCCCCTTTAAAAAACCCCCAAAAAAAAGGGGCCCCGGCCCAAAAAATTCTTTTTTTAAAACCCTTTTTTTTAAAAAGGGGGGGAAAAAAACCAAAAAAAAAAAACCCCCCCCCCCCCCCCTTTTCCCCTTTTTTTCCCCCCCCTTTTAAAGGGAAGGGAAAAAAAATTTTTTTTTAAAAAAAAAAGGGGGTTCCCAAACCCCCGGGGCCCCCCCCCAAACCCCTTTTTTAAAAAATTTTTAAAAAAAAAAAAAAAATTTTTTTCAAAAGAAAGGATGAAGATTACAATGATGCGGCAGTGTGTGTAAAAATTTAAAAAATTTTAAAAAATAATTTCTTTGATCTAATTGGTGAAGGATATTTTTCTTACACTATTGAACACTTTTTGGTGCGAAAAGGGCAGTAAATCGACAGACCATTAAACCCAGGTGACATTGTTTAAATTTGACACGAACAACATCGAACTTGTGGCCTCTGGGCAAAATTTTGACACGTACCCAATGCAAAAAGGTTTTTATCAAAAATGTCAAAGTGTTGTGTCGGGCCAGGAAAAGTTTACGCACAATTAATAAAATGTTTCCCCTTTGGAATTAAATGACATTCAATCAAATGTAAATGAAAACAAAGGGGAAATTAATGGGAAAAAGGCCACCATATACCGCACTTACATTAATCTTATAGCTCTTGCACAAACACGGGTGATGGTCGCAATGCCCCCAGGCGACCGGGACCTTTTCCCCAATGTAATTCGAGTTTTCCTCTCTTGCACACCCAGGTCATCCACATAATGAACCACAATTTTCAAAACCCCACCTGCCACTGCACAATTACACCCCACTGAACCCCCCCCACCCAACCCCCAACCCCATGACCATCGACTTCCCCCAAGTTTACTTTCATACCAGTAGCATCCCTGAACAATTTCACAGCATCCTCTGAAGTCCCCAGCCCAACCTCTTCCACACCAGGACAGTTGTGTTGTCAACATATCCAACCAAACCAGGCCAAACCCTCGCTAACCCCTACCCCCCCCCTTGCACACATGTTCCTCCACCATTCGGAAAAAGGGGATCCTGACACATGCAAACAATGATTGTGACATTGGATGCCTAAACCCCACCCCACGATAACAGCTTCCCCAAGCATCCAATGATCTGCACCCTTGCTCTTGCACCCCAGCACAACACTTCAACCCACCCCACAATTTCTTCACCAAAACTCTGTTGACTGAGTATAGTACTCCCCTTTCCACCCTATCTATGCCTCTCTGCCCCAAACAAAGCCAACAATGCCACCCCCTGCCACCCTCTTGATTCCACGAATTCCTTTAGTATCCAATGCCCCACAACCAAGACCTCCCTGGCAACCCAAACTGATTCTCAGATACCACCCTCCCCACGATGCACTTTAAAACCCATTTCCCTGTATCTTCGCATACAACTTAAAAATCTGCCACAGCAATGAGATGGCATGGTAGTCCCAAGGGTGTTCTGCTGTTTTCCCCTTCGGGGCCAACACCACCACTGCTTTGCCTGCTTCTCCCCCAAGTCGCCCCTCTCCTTCATCAAATTCATCAACCAGACCCAAAAGCCCATCACAGCTCCCCAAAGATGTAGATAAAACTCCACAGAAGACCATCAATGCCTGGCACTTTTCCTTTCACATCTCACTTAACGCCATCCATATTTTCCTCCTCTGTAATGACCCCGCCCAATGGTTCCCTATCACTCCTCCTCAGATTGCGTGACAAGCCCACCTGCTCTAAAACCTCCCCCCCCACCCCACAAGTTTTTCCAAAACTCCTCATATCATTTTTTCCGCATACGCACTCGTAAACCCTTTTATGGCCCATAACACCTGACCATCCTGATAACCTCCCACCAACGCATGGATTTCTAAGCACAGGATAGCTATGGCCTGCTGCTGCTGCATCTGTCTGCACAACGTAACACCGCTTTCCACTCCCGGCTGCACCCTCACTGATGCAACCTCGCATCCTGTAACTCATATATTCTCCCTCACAGTGGACATTGTCGTCCATATTATAAATACCCCCTTAGCATAATACCCCTTACCCGTCCTCTTATTGTTGGAAGACCATACTTTCAAATGATTTACTCACATTCCCCTTCCCACACATAATATTGCCTAATCCTTTCCTTTGGGCCACACCATCCACCATTCCCCACGCCCCCACCCCTCTCTCGTCACACTGAGCTCCTCCCACTGTGCTGCAAACCCCTTCCAACCCCTCCTCTTCACCGAGCATGCTCGTGTTCAACTTCCAATAATTCATTACTCCTAGTGTCATGAGTTAATTATAAGTACTCCCACCTCACTCTACCTCGAAACCGCCATGATTGATCCGAATAAGCTACTGCATAGTGTGAAAAGACTGACAATGACCCCCTGTGAAAGATCGTCATCCTGTCAAACCTAGCTGCGTAACTTTGCCTGCCAAACGTGTGTCTCCACCTCCAAGTCCCCACTAAAGCATCCTTGAAATGAGTATCCCTCAGAAGTCACTTAAACCTTGGGGTGTGACCACATACCTCTCGCCCCCTTTGGTTGCACATCGCCCTCCAGATAACACAGTGCCAGCTCCACCTACTAGGGCCACAGATGGCAATCGCACAAGAAAAACAAAATCCATCTATCTGCCCATCATTTCTGCAGAGCATACACACTGACAAAAGACAACTCCTCCTCGTCCCCCATCCCCACCCTATCTCATGCAAACCCCCCCCCCCCCCCCCTTCAATCTCATGCAAAACAAACAGGCGATCTCCAATATCAAGACTCCCACACCTCCTTTTAAAACGAGCAGATGGCAGTGCCACCAACTGATACCTTCCACCTCCAACCTCTACCATCCTTAAATTGTGTTCTATGTAGAAACAAGGCATCCAACTTTCATTTAAACAAAAACAAACCCTAAAACCACTCTCGCTTCATGCCATGAACACAATCCATTACATTCACTGTCACTCACAGGTGTCTGCTTAAAGTTTCCATCCCTTCCTCTTCTCACACTCTTTCCAGGTCCCCTCCTAAACTTGGGGCACCCACCTGACCCCACCCTCACACTACCTGCCAGCTGCCTTCCCCCCTCTCTTTCATGCTGCCTGCCCGTGGCCACCACGACAATCCGCATCCACCCAGACTTCTTCTCCAGCCCTGCAACCCAGCATCGAATATTATCGATTTATGCCAAGCAGCCTGCTACCTTGTAAGACTTCTCCACCTGTCATGTCCTGGAGCCTCACCATGGACCCCTACGTCCACCGTATGGGTGTTCCACTGAACAGAGTGACATCCCAACATGCTATTAGTCTCAGATCCAAAAGATGCTCCTGCCGCTCACTCACCACTGCGTCAGCTCAGTTTTAAAACCAGCGCCCCCCCCCCTCAACCCCCTGCACAGTACTTCCTTTCTGCAAGCGTGACAAGGTCCGCAAACACTGTAACGAGCCTCCGCCTCGAGCCCAGCACTTCCGCCCGTACCTCGCCTCGTCACTTTGCCGCTGGTTAAAGTCTCAGGGCCCGTTAACTCTTCAAGTGCCCCCGCCCTCTCCTCCCGATGCAACAGGTGCGTCCTCCACCACGCTCACGCCACAGCCGACCATGCCTCAATGCCGTTGTGCCTCAATGGGCCACCTCTCTCGCTGGAACAGGTATGTCTTCTGCTGGTCCAAGCGCCCATATGCTGCGTTCCCTCACACACCACTGCCATGTGATCGGATGTTCCACATAAGTGGCATGTACTCCGCTTCTCGGCAGGCAACACCATGTCCTGTGTTTAAAATTCCACAGTACACGTATGA
>NC_069452.1:36290118-36360118 GCF_026875155.1 Cherax quadricarinatus | reverse complement strand
AAGAGCTTACGTCTTAGCAGACAATTACTTCGATGCGGACAAGGCTAGAGTTGTAGACATGCAGACTTAATATCATGCTTGAAGCCACCCATACATTGTTTTTTTCAGACTTACAGGCATTAGAATCTCATTAGAAAATAGTCTCAGATCTCTGGTGCTAAATATGACCTAAAGCAATGTGATGGTTTATCATTGGTATTGTACAAGATAAGTGTCACACAAACTATGAACGATAAATATTATGTCCAATAAACCTATTTCACTTGAGAGAAATTAGCATGGTTTACAAACAATAGATTTCATGCATGCAAGCAACCAGACAAGATGAAAAATCCACAAATCCAGTGGATAATAAACCTTCCAACTCAGTGTAAAAGAGTATACCTACTCCCACTAAACCACAGAATGGGATATCCCCAATAGGCATTTATCAAGCTGTGAATACAACAGACAGTAATCAGAACTGGTCTTCATAAACGTACCCAAAATGTGTACTTTGTGATGGAACACATTGGGCACAGTATGTAGTCAATACACTCATGGAGGCACGGTAACAAACGTTTCATCAGCTGAAAAGATGCATCAAGTTGTTTCAGGGAACACAAGGAGGTAAAATCTCACTAAAGGAAGGTGTTTTAAATGCAAGGTAGCATCATCCAGCATTATGCCCCCTATACTTTCTGAACAGCAGCAACTTCCACAAAACAGGAAGTCAACAACAACAGCATTAAATGTGAGAGATAAGTTTAAAACAACTGCTCTCCCGATAGGCTCGAGTTGAGTTATCGAATTAATTACCAACACCAATGTTCTAACACGATTTGGATCCAAGGCTCACAAAGGACTTCATAAGAAGGAACATTGTAGCAGTAAACTGAATACACAACCCTATCCCCAAAATACAGTTAGATATAGCTTGTTTTTCCTCCCACAATTTCGGGTAAACAGACCTTATGACCTAGCCAGAATCACGGTTGGTCTAGGAAACCAGGAAAAAGACATTAAGCTGGGGATCTGCACAGACTTAGGCAAATCCAACAATGATTGCCTAAGTCTGTGCAGATCCAGGGATTAAAAGAAACAGTTGCAGCACTGAAAGCAGCTAAGGTCAAGTTAGCCTGTCCTGACATACAGACGGACACAATTAGTCCAATTGATTTAATCATTGGAAGTGATTATTATCACTGTTTTGTGCAAAATATAGTAAGTAAACATGATGTTCACTTGCTGAAAACAGCAGGAGGCCACATGATATGTGGTCCCATTCCCTCTCAAAGTGGGAAAGAAGCTGATATTGATTCAGTGGAAAATGTACTAGTTACGAGAATAACCGCTGATCATGTACCACAGCAAAAATTATCATTACTGGAAGAAATGAATGAACCAGTTGATAAGTTGTGGGATTTAGATGCGATAGGTATTGATGTAAATAAACCAAACCCACAAGAGTCTCAGACTTATAACCAATATTTGGACACTGTCAAATATAAAGATGGACAGTATTGGGTTAGGTTACCATGGAAATTAAATCCACCACATCTGCCTAGCAATTATCGCATGGCTTTCGGACAGATGAAAGCACAAATACATGAGCTCAGGAAGAATCCAGAGCTACTGACTGTCTATGATAATATCATACAAGAACAGTTGGACAATAAATTCATTGAGGAAATAGTCGAAGATAAGTTGAAGACAAACGCTCATTATCTCCCGCACCATGGAGTCAGAAAAGATTCTGAAACCACTCCACTACGTGTTGTAATAAATTGCAGCGCACGTGCAAATAAAGATGTAGCAAGTCTTAATGACTGTCTGATGACCGGACCCTCACTATCTGAGAAGCTTGGAGACGTGCTTATGAAATTTCGCACAAACCCATATGCCTACCACGGCTGATATTTCCAAGGCTTTCTTAAGAGTATCGGACTACAAGATAATAGATAGAGATTATACTCGATTCTTGTCGGCCTGAAGATCCACATATCTTCAAAGTCCTGTGAAAACTTATCGTTTCAAATCAAGTATTATTTGGTGTGCAACATTCTCTCCGTTCTTACTAGAAGCTACTCTAAATTCACTATTTGAGAAATTCTGAAGTACCTTCAAATGAAATCTTAAAGAAAGTTTCTATGTGGACAATCTTAAGGTACTGTGAATAAAAGAGGAGGATTTGAAATCCTTATACTGAGAAGTATCAAGGAGATAGATGAAGAAGCAAAATATGCCTTAAGGATGTGGAATACAAATTCAATAGCAATTAAGGGAACTTATCAAAGAACGATTTCCTGAAACTGAAATCCTGATTGCAACATAATGCTGGGAATTTAATTGGAAAACACACTGGATGATACTTTGTGTCTCAAAAAGACTAAACAATAACATCATGCAGTCCACTCACTAAAACGTAGTTATGTCAGAGGTACTCACAATGTTTTGATCTCTAGGGACTCGTCTCAACAATTACATAAAGGTAAATGCTTATGGCAAGATGCATGGCACTCAAATTGGATGGGATGAGAACTTAGCCTCTAGAATGAGTCAAGCATGGTGATGAAATATCCAATGGAGATTTAAACAAAACTTCATCAAATTAATATTTCCACAGGACAAACTAGGTTCAATGAGGGGGAACAATTACACATTACATGTGTCTGTGAAGCGCTCAACCGAGGTTTTTGGCGCTGTAGCTTACTTGAGTAAATTTTGTGAAGGAAGTACACTAATTATTCATAGGCCAGGGTAGCACCCTTGAAGGTCAGAAACATTTAACCACAATTGGAATGACAGCACTATACATGTAGAGTTCCAAAATTAGCTGTCGTCTCAACAAAGTACTTGATCATCTCACTATTGAAAAAAACCGTGATCTGGAGTGATAATGAGGCAGTTTCCAGTGGTTAAGAAAATAATAAGAGTAAGTTGGTCTATTTACAGAACTGAGTAGCAGAAATAAAAAGAAGATGCAGAGAAGGATTATCTCTTTCTTCACCGTCTCTACACGTGATTACAGTGAAATTTGTGTGGTGTCCACTCAAGAAAATCTGTGGATAATAAATTATGGGCTCACGGACCGAACTGCTCTCTAATGAAAATACTGGGCCTAGCAAAAAGCTCACATTATGCCAGAAGAACACAGTCTGCTTGAACTCAGGGACAGGGGAAAATAAATAAGTGGTGTAAATACTGCAGACACAACAGAAATAGTCATTGATGGATCTAATTACCTCCTATTTGGGTAAACTCTTAAGAGTTACGCTCTTGTCTTTAAATTCTTTAAGGGAATCTAAAATAATTATGAATGTCTTGAACCCATTAAAATAGGGTGATACTAATACAGAAAGATGTTTTTTACAGATTATAAATTTCTAGAAAACACAAGACTAAATCCCATGCACAGGATCAACCTGTCATGATTAATTCTTTAGGACTTTATCTCGAATTTCAGAAAATTATTATAAGCTTGTCGGTGGATGAATTTCCTAATCTTAACTACTAAAGAAGCCATAAATCAAATATTGATCACCAAAGAATCATTGGCTTACAAAAACCTGATTGTGCCAAACGCCCACAGATAAACGTGTTACATGGTGGGGTAGCTGACACACTTTGTTACTATTTCATATAAAACCGACAATCCTAATGGATACCTCAAGGTCGAACAATGTGTGAAAAAAACAAATAAAGGATCTGTAGTACTTGCGTCACCATTCGATGATTTGCGAGTATTTCAGAATCCAGGTCCCCTACCATATCCCTCTCTGAAAGAGTTTGTCATATCATCCCATTTGAAGGTGTCAGGTGTTAGTTAATAAACTGGACCAATAATTTTAACCAAAAACAGTTGACAAAAGTTCCCATCAAGGTTGTACATCTGAGTCTATGTACACTGTGTTACAACTCAGAGCAGTATATCTAGAAAGTAGCCACTGACATGTCTGCTGAACCTTTATCTAATTATTCAGAAGGTTTGCAGCCAGAAGGGCATGTCCCAGACTTATGATTTCAGATAATGCAAAGAACTTTGTTGCTGGTTGCTGCTTATATAAGCAAGATCTTTGATTCAACAGAATGTACAACAGATGCTGATCAGCAGTGTCGTTGGAGATACATTCCTCCTAAAATCTCCATGGCACGGCGGATTTTATGAAAGAATGATCGGCACTTGTAAAACGTTGTTTAAGGAAGGACTCTTCATCCTTCAGAGATTAGACTTAGAAGAATTCCGTACAGTTGTGACTGAAATGAAAATAGAGTCACCAACAGACCTCAACTTATGTTACCTGAGATTATCTGGACATTTAGAAGTGTTTTAAGTACCATCTCATTTACTCCATGGCAGAAGGCTCGAACCTGTTCCTCCCATGAATGATAAAGAAAATCATAGAGGATCCTACTTATTCGAGCCTGAGCAAACTCAGACGTTAAATTCAAACACCTTAATACGTGATTGAACGTTGGCGAGAAAATTTGGCGAGGAAGACTATCTCACCTCATTGAAGGAGAACACTTCTATGGGATCTGGTTGTTCCTGAAAATCATAAGTCCTTAAGACCTCGTGGACATAGAGATTTTCGACAATGATCGGTCCGAGGTCCAATGGCCACTTGGAAAAATTGTTGACCATATATCCTGATGCAAATGGGATCATCAGGACAGTTGATGTTTTGAGCAAAGGTTGTTAGTGAATAAGCGGACAATAAATAAACTAGTGCCGTTCTTAGAATTCACAGTGTTGAAACAAATTAGGGATTCTCCGAAACCACACAGACATTAAAGCTGTTAAGAAAGACAAGCAGCAGTGGTCGGCGAGTGAGAAGAATTAATTATGTTAAGTGATGTATAGTTCACCTGCAGCGAACCTCCGCCGCTCCCCAGTGTGGAGAAAATTTTCGCCAGGAGGGGGTATCAGGGGGGGGCCCCCTTCAGCCCCCTTCAAGCCCCCCCCCCCCTTTTTTTTCAGACCCTCCTCAGCCATGTGGGGCCCACTAGAAGGGGCGAGCTCTTGTTTAATGCTAGAGTGAGTAATTGATCTCAGACTGCTATGCGTGGATCAAATGACCTCTACTTCCTTGTAGAGGTGTTTGCAAAGTGTTATTTTATAAGAGACAGTACATCTCTTTTAGAGGACATTGAAGGAAAAATCCTGCTCCACTTTTATTACCATAGTAATGATATGGTGTACATTGTTGTCTCTTGATTAGACAGCAAGAAAAAACATTCTGTTTTGCTCATCGGAGGAGTTGGACAAGGATGCAACGGTACTAGGTTCAGCGTTTTTTTTTTGTGCTAGGGGCAGTGACGGCTTTGGGTGTGTACTGAGCCAGGGACTAACTTTGACTCTTACTACGAGACTCTGACGCCAGGTTAACTGCAAAGGACACTTGATCTTGCGGTTATTGTGAATAAAAGTGTCTCAACAACTCAATAAAACTTTAGAGAAGTGTGATCAGCTTCTCTTGTGATACATGTGAACATTAAAGACGAATCTTGTTGAATAGTTGTACCAGTGTGCGTTTCCTAGACAATTGAAGACGGGGACATCAAGGAACTTCAGCTTCTTCATGTCTACCGATTTCTGTCGAGGTGTTGAGAACACCATAGCTCTCGTTACAAGAAGCATGGTATGTTTCGAATTTCTTGTAGACGGGGGAATGCGCAATTCTTGAGTCACAAGGAGTTTGTAATAAACCTATAATCGGCTAGTAAGGTGTGGATTTGAGTCCAACCAAGTACTGTATTCGTCAGCATCATCGAAATGATATATGCTGACATTAAAACCCCTAGGGTACATTTTTACTTACAAACTTGTAACTCTTGTAGCCCACTGTTGTGATGGTTTCGAACAGCTCTAGACCTCGTCTGCAGGGCGGCTGTGTATGACGTTTTGCTGTCATTTATCAGCTAGTGTTTATATATTTAATATAACAAAGCAGGTAAGGCCAAAATCTAACACCCCATCCTGGCGGATAGATCTGTCTTTTCAGCCAGAGCCTTTCACATAGGAGGGATGTGGGGTTGACCTTACTGTTATGTACAAGGCCAATATTTTCAAAATACCACACCTTGGATCCACTTCGGAGGACAGCGTGAAACAAGCTTTTATTGCAACAAAGTCGGGGCTAGAAGGCTGCAACTTCACTCTGCTGTACCCTTCTCCAGACACATCACTACATCTGAGATCATACATAAACAGGATGATCGAGTATGGAACACACCTGGTCAAGCACCGTCAGATAGTTAGAGAAAGTACAAAGGTTTTTTTGGCAAACAAGGTAGTCCCAGACTACTCCAAGAGTATGTCGTAAGAGGAATGGTTAGGGAAATCGGACTGACGACACGGAAGACAGACAGGGTCAGGCGGAGACATGTATAAGGACATACAAGTTACTGCGGGGGATTAGACAGGGTGGGACAGAGATAGGATGTTCCAGAGAGGGGACACGGGACACGGAGGGTCACAACTGGAAGCTGAAGAACCTCAGACGAGTCAAAGGGACGTTAGGAAAGTATTTCTTCAGTTCAGAGGTGTCAGCAAGTGGAATGCCTAGCAAGTCGAAAGTAGTGGCGGCAGGATACCATACATAGTTGTAAGAAGTGGTATGACAAATCTCAGGAAACTGAGAGAGGACCCAGTAGACGATCAGTGAAGCAGGCGGGTCCAGGAGCTGAGTCTTCGACCCTGCAACCACAATTAGTGTGAGTACAATTAGGTGAGTTACATTCGTACAGCATAATGATGCAACGATGATTAAAGTCAGTTGATCAAATGAAAAAAATGCTGACCCAAGATGGGCTCCAAACTTATCCTGTTCACACTTGTATTTCCATAACAATATATGAATGCTATCAAATGAGCTGATTGTAGGTAACAGCTCTTAGTTTGCCAATAAAGTTAGGAATCCTTAACCTTTATATAGCTGATCAATAAAGCAGGGATCACTTAAACCTCTGTCAACACTGTGTGTAAAAAAAAAAAAAAAAAAAAAAAAAAAAGCAACGAGAGCAAACAACAGCCATCACAGAACTGTTAGGTTTGATTTCCCTGCTAACACTGAGTTTGAAGGTCAGGTATAGATGGTTTTTACGAAGCTACACTAGACAACCCAGATCGAAAACCTTTGGATTCGCTTTTCGTCATTCGAGGATAATTAACGTTTTTGTTACTAACGACCTAACATCATAGAAAAACATCTTACTCATAAATTTGCTAACATCAACTACCAAGCTGCACACAAGTTCAACTAAAGTGCTTATTGTTATCACAATGTCAATAAGTCTGGATCCTAAATTCCTGTTGTCACGATCAGTTGCCAAACCATCGTCGACATTCCAAATGATTTGTTATTGGCTGAGTGGGATGGCCAAAGGGGACTCCACCATCTTATATCTACTCTCGTGCAGCGCTTCACAGGAGTTAACAAAATAGGGGGCCTGTTCATACACCTCACGTAGAGCTACCAGTGTCAAGCGCTGGCGGTCACATTGCTTGGAAATGCCCAGCTAAGTCCACAAGGTGATGCAGTCGTGTGCACAGGACCATCCTTCTCACCAGTGCTATGTTTTGATCAAGAAACACCAGACCGTTGCATTACAATGTATCTATTGTCAAGGACTCCAGGAGCACAGACTGTCATGCTGACTGCAGAGTGAAAAGCTGCCCAATCGCCAGCTGCAGGGCTCCCCTCACCATCACCCCTCATCATGAGGCCGTAGGACTACCAGATACTTCATGTCTGGTAATACTGAACCCCATGCATCGTTTTCTGGACAAATATGGATGCGAGAGTCACTATGGGAGTACATTCAACAGAGCCGATCAAGTCTGCTATCAAAACTAGTGATGTTGCTGGTGTTGAAACCACCTGTAGTGCCTGGCTGAGTCAGCTAACAGCCAACCTGGCCTCAGCTGACCGGGACTTCTACTTCCTGATGAAGTAGTTTGCTCGGGGTGGTACACAATGCAGCTGCGCATAACAGTACTGGAGAATAGCAAACAATGTGTTTGAAACAACAACTTGAGCACCACCAGGAAAGCTTAAAGAGGTTGCAAATTGAGTACTCAACCCACAGTTTTGTCAAGCCATTATGAAAATGAGTGTTGTGATGAGAACAAACTGATTGATTGCAGTGGTGTAAATAATTACAAAAATGGTGAAAATTGATAGTGGTCGTTTACAGTCACAGTGAAGATGATAAGGCAGTGAAGACTCATGATAGTCAACCTGATGAGTGTAATTATTGATAGATATGAGTGTGGAGTGCCCGGTGTTGATAATGGTGTATGTATCAACTGGTCATAATAATGAGGGAAAGTGGATACAAGTGATGATAGTGATGAGTGCAATAAAAGTGTGAGAGGTGAGTGGAGGGATAGTGTCACTTCCATACATTCACAGACATTGAGCGTCTTGCCTTCTATAAAACAGACTCCCCACGAGGCTCCTCCTTTATGAAGTGCGCTTATGATACTCATGGATAAGGATAATTACTGATGGTTGATTATTGCTAATGATTATGTCTGTTGCTATTTTTAAGTTTTCTTTTATTATGCTGAGATAAATTGAATTATTATCCCTGGACTTTTATAATGGGAACCAAACTCGTATAACTATTCCATTTTAAGTTAGATATATTGCGACACTTGAAAAAGGCTTCCTGACCTTCATCTTAAAGTACCAACTGAATCCTTGATACTGTGTGTCTCAAGAGGTGCAGAGTCCCTGAAAAATCACAGCCTCTAAATTGCCTCATTTGTTACATATAACCTCAAATCTACTAACTCTTGTGGTCTATATATAAAAAATCATTCCATCAACTTCTTGCACTAGAAAACAGTGGGGCTATCGTATCACAGTGTTAGGTTTTATTAGGGAACTATGCTCTCAACATAATTTAAATACTTGTATGAGCCTGATGTTAAACTTATTTACTTAATGTTTTATTACAGCACTTATGCACTGTCGGTCTTTGTTTCAGATTAATGCTAACCCTGAACTCCCAAATCTTTTTTGCAATCAGTAATACTAAGATCTAGATTAGATTAATTTACATGTGGCAGTGTTATTTCTCTGTACCAATTATTAAGAACTTTGCATTTTGTCTATATTAAAATGCATCTGTCCTTTCATGAAACTGCATTAGTCTATTCAAATATTCCTGGACGCCTCTATCCCTGCCAATAGCCATGAGGGATACCCCAAGGTGTATTCGGGTACACTATTGTTCCTATGTGAAGACCGCCCACCAGTGTCAAGTGTATGCTTGTATTATATGCAGATGACACTGCTCTGTTAGTGTCAGGGTAATGTACTTAGGAAATGGTTAGTAGACAAAACAAATTATTATTTTAATTACTCGGGAACATGGAAGTATGCTTTTCTGGCACGAAACATAAACTGAAAATGGTAAATAATTTTAAATGTTCAGTGTAATGGTGAACTCATCACTTCAGTTTCCTCAGTGAAATATCTGGGAATCCCCTCTGACTCATGCAATGGTTATGAGAATTAATAGAGAACAGTAGTACTCAAAGAAAAGCCATATGAGGAGGTTCAGTTCCTGTATTGACAAGCACTAGTGTCTACCTATTGAGACATCGCCAGATTGCTATGTTTAGTTCTTAAACATTGTCATGTAGATTACTCCTAGCTCTGCTCATGCCAGAAAAGAGCTTGCTTCTACCTGCAGCTCAGAAGACTGCCATTCCCACGAGAACCACTGGGGCGGGGAAGGTGGCAGACCATAGTCCTAACTTCTCACTACGAGCCCGTGTGAGGGCGAAGAATGGGGCTAGGCCTCGGGGGTTTGTTGGTCCCAGAAGATGAGGAGGTACTGTATCTTCTCCCTTGACAGACATAGGTCTCAGACACTTCCAAGAGAGGGAGACAAGGCCGGGTCACTATCGGAAAAGACAACAAACCACTGTCCAGAACATCTGGCTGCCAAGTCTCGTAAAGGGTGGGACAAAGCAAGTAAAGTACGTAGGAGGAGATGAGCAACTTTGTAGTACCCGCTGTCAGTGGCCAGCCATCAAACATTTTATTAGTACAACAATAAAGGGAGTGGAACAGACTGCCTGTACATGTCAAAGCCAAGTCATAGCATAAACCAGTACAGGAAGATAAACTAAAGTTACTTAATCCGAATGTACTTAAGAAAGAGACGTTTTGTTAGGTTTTATTATCTATTTATTATGCATCCCCATACCCATTCCGTGGGCGGTAGTTAGAAGAGTACAGAGGTCAGAATGGGTCCAGGGACCTGGACTCACGCTTTTTATAGCTGAAGAAGGTACAAAGGTATTGAAACTACACCCATATTTCAAGGTAATGAATCACGTAAGTAAGTAAATTTACTTACGTGATTCATTACTTACTTTCGTTCATACGTGGTTACAATCATGAAAGGAAAATACAAGTAATCAAGCTATTCACAAGTCCACTTCGGTTCACATAACTGTAATGAGCTATCGGTGCAAATATTAATTGTTGGTCTCACTCACTACAACTCACTACACACACACACCACCACACACACAACACACACACACACACACACCACACACACACAACTACACAAAGAGCACACGCATACTCACAGGAAAAGGGGTGAAGAGAGTAATTTCTTGTATATCCTTACATAAGATACTTTTTATTGTGGATCTGCTGATCCTATTCTTTAATGTTAATGTAAAGAACAAAAAACTAAGGTTTACTATTTTCAGGGTTACTTAATTATTTTATAATAAGTTTTTAACTAATGACCCTATGTAAATAAGTAAACTTGACTATTTTTGGGTTATCTTAGGTATTTTTCACATATGCTTCTACGTGATATATATGGGTTACTGTATTTAGTGTACCTTGTTACCCTAAATAATCTTAATTACTCACAAAGGCTCTTATGATCTACATAGCTGGAGTTGACAGCACACACCTACTAAGGCACTTTAGGCTCGACATTGGCTGGAGATAGCCACTAACCACTAGGGATCTTATGGCGCGACATAGTGGAGAAAGCACACACATCTAATGGCACGGTTTGGCTCTAAATAGGCTGGAGAAGGCACAACACACAAGGCACTTAAGGTCTACATCAGCTGGAGTGAAGCCACACACACAAGGATCTCAAGGCCTTAACATAGGGAGAAGCCACAAACACAAGGCACTTCTAAGCTCTACATAGCTGGAGAAGCACACACACAAGGCACTAAGGCTCTACATTAGCTGGAGAAGCCACTCCCACAAGGGGCTCTTAAGGGCTCTACCATAGCTGGAGGTAGCCACACTCACAAGGCCAATTTTAGGAACTAAATAGATCGGAAGAAGTATAGCAAACAACAGGCCCACCTTTAAGGCTCTACATAGCTGGAGAAGCCACACAACAGGAACTTTAGCTCTACATAGCTGGAGAAGCCACACACACAAGGCACTTATGGCTCTCTACCATAGCTGGAGAGCCTAACACAAAAGGCACTTAAGGATCTACATAGTGGAGAAGCACACACACAAGGGGGGGATTTAAGCTCTACATAGCTGGAGAAGCCACCACACACAAGGCACTTAAGGCTCTACCTTTAGCTGGAGAAGCCACACACACCAAGGACACTTAAGGCTCTACATAGCTGGAGAAGGAAGCCACATCACACCAGGCACTTAAGGTCTACATAGACTGGAGAAGCCACACCACACAAGCCATTAAGGCTCTACATAGATGGAGAATCCACAACACAAGGCAATTAAGCTCTTACATAGCTGGGAAGAAGCCACACACACAATGCAATTAAGGCTCTAATAGCTGGAGAAGCCACACACACAAGGCATTTTAAGGCTCTACAATAGCTGGAGAAGCCACACACAAAAGGACTTAAGGCTTTTAATAGCTGGTGAAGCCACACTCACAAGGAAAACTTAAGGCCTCTTACTTAGCTGGGAGAGCCACACACACAAGGCACTTAAACGGCTCTACATTGCTGGATAGAGAAAGCCACACACACAAGGCACTTAAGTCTACATAGCTGGAGAAGCCAACACACAAGGCACTTAAGGCTCTACATAGCGGTGAAGCCACACACACAAGTCAATTAAGGTCTACATAGCTGGGAGATGCAAACACAACAGGCACTTAAGGCTCTACATAGCTGGAAGAAGCCACAACACCAAGGCCAATAGGCTCTACATGACTGGGTGAAGCCACAACACACAAGGGACTTAAGGCTCTACATAGGCTGGAGGAAGCACACACACAAGGCAATTAAGGCTCTATTAGCTGGAGAAGCCAACACACAAGGCATCTAAGGCATACATAGCTGGAGAAGAAGCCACACACACAACGGACACTTAAGGCTCGACATAGATGGAGAAGCCAAACTCACAAGGCACTTAAGGCCTCATACATAGATGGAGAAGCTTTGTTTGAAGGATGAGGGATATTTTTCTGAAGTGGGAACAGAAGAGAGGGGGTTTCATATTGGCGATTTAATTTACTTGAGGATTATACTACAGGAATGCTATATGGGGGGGAGATATTCTGAGGGGTGAGATTGAGGATTTTGAAACAACAGATTAGGGATATTCAAATCGCAATTTTGATGCTGCGAGGGTTGTGGGGGGCCTTGATGAGGTCTTATGGCGGGGACCGTCAATTCGGAGTATGTTCTCTGTGGAGCAGGGGATCACATTGGTAGGAGCCAACAGGAAAAGATGAGTTTGCTGGTACAGGAGCTATTGGCAAGGATATCGTCAGGGGCAGGTCTTTTTCGTCAACAGAGGGTATGAGTTATTATGCGGATGGCGTTGTTCGTGAAGAATGGTAAAAGTGTGGGGGGTAATTTTTGAGTATAGCACGATGGGTGATGGGTAAAACTGTAATCTGTGTGCATCGGGCTCGCTATAGAAATTGAGTGGGCTATAAGTGAGGACGGAGATTAGTTGGCAGTGGAGTAGATGTGTTAATGGGTAAAATCACCTGGTATTGACGGCAATCCTTGTAATTTTTATAGGGAAAATTGGCGAGTGTTTGTGTGTTTTTTAGTGGGAGTTATTTAATGCCATGAAAACCAGGGGCAGGCTGGGGGAACAGCAGAGAATGGGTGTAGTGGTCATGGTCCCTAAAAAGAAGTCTTGTGAATGACTTCCATTCGATCCCTTTAATGTGTGGTGATTACAAGATTTTTGCTAAAGTGTTAGGAAATAGGTTGAAAGGTGCTCTTGCCAGAGTTTTGGACGGGGGTCAATATGGAGTGCCTGGGCGTTCGATGTGTGTGGGGCAGGGGATTATATGTAGGTTTGTAGATGAAAGGGGGGGGGAACATCAAGGGTGGGTTTTTTAGCATTAGATTGGCATGTGGCATATGACTGTGTGGAGCATGAGGCATTGTGGAAGTTTATGCAATGGCAGGGGTTTGGGAGGGAAAATCGTCAGTTGGGCTAAGGTGTTGTATGAGCAGGCAATGGTTAGGGTGCAAGTGAATGGTAGATTAGGTAACCTGTGAGGATGGAAAGGGGTTTAAGGCAGGGTTGCCCTGTGTCACAGCTTCTCTTTGCACTGCTCCAAGACCCATTCTATAGCGCTGTGCGTTGGGGTGTATGGGAAGGGATGGAGAGGGATGGGGTGTCTGTGGAACCAGGGATCGTAGGATATGTTGATGACACTACAGTGCTATTTAGAGGGTCTGAGGATTTATGTAGGGTTAGTGAGTTGGTGGAGAGTTTTGGCATTGCAATGGGGATGACACTTAATAGGGATAAGTCGATGTTATTGAGGGTGATGGATGGTGTGGGTGGGGTATTCGAACAGGGTGATGGTTGGCCCCTGGTAAGTAGACTTAAGGTATGTGGGGTTGTTCACATGGAAAATCTCCTGGAGGCATGGAAGGTGAATTCAAAAGAAGCAGTGGATAGGGTTTTGGGTAGATTGGCGGGTTTGCGTATAGGGAGTTTGATGCTGCACCAGCGTGCTATTGTAGTGAATGTGATATTGTATGGTAAGCTGTGGCATGTGGCGGGTATATATCCCTTGGAAACATGTGATGAGAAGCGTCTGTTGAATCGCGTGTATCAATATATATTGGGTTTGGGTTGTGAATGGTTGTCGAGAGATGTGTGTCTACCGGTACACCAGGGAGGGCTGGGGTTAATGGCACTGCATCAAAGGTTGTTGGGTATGTATATTAAACACAGTTATTTGAGGGAGGGTAGAATCACAGGTACGGGCTTGGCATGGGTGAGAAGGGACTTGGTACATTGGGTGAGGGGTAGGGATGTTCAGGTGTATGAGGGAATTTTGAGGTTGTGTTATGCAAGGGAACCACACGGGGTTAAGATAGGTACACTGGCTCAGGTGGGTGGTGGGGAGGTAGTTGCTAGGGTTGTGGGTTTGTATCCGATGTATGCATGGAGTGATATATGGGGGCGCCTGAGAGGGTTTCGATTAAAGACTGGTGCAGGAGGTGATGTTTAAATTTCTCCATAATATATTGCCGTCAGGGGAGGTGTTAGGTAATAGGCGTGTGCAGGAGGGACGGGAGTGTTGTGAGTGTGGGGATATTGACACTGTTTTTCATGCAGTATATTTTTGAGCAAGGTTGGGACCAGTGAGAGAGTGGTTTAGCAGGGTTTTACTTATGGTGGGTGGGGGTGGTATTTGTGTTTTACGTGCATTGTGCTTGGATGTGGGGGGTGGGGGTGCCGGTACAGAATGCGATGCGATGGGTTATCTGGTCGCAGACTTCGTGTATACTTCGTGGGTTTTACAGAGTGCGCCGGTGGGGGAGCGAATTAGGGCCCTGGCAGCGATATTTTATGGGACACAAAGGAGGAATAAGGATATCACTGGGAACAGATGGTATTCGCTTTTTCGGATGGATATCATAGCTTTCGAGTGGAGGACTTATGGGCGTTACAGATTCAGGGGACATGGCGAAGCTGGCTTCTTGAGGAAGGCGCGGGCGTGATTGGTGCATTTGGAGGACAAGAGGTGTAATGCGTATTGTGTGGGTTAAGTCAGTGGCTTGGTGTCAGGGAACTTACAATGACATGTGTTATGCGAGGTGGGGGTTGTGACCTGGTTGTGGCTAAGTTTATGATTCTTCTTATTTTACTGTTGGGATATGCGATACACAGGGGTTGTGAGGCGGCCAGATTCCCGTCAGGAATAAGTAAGTAAGTTTATTCAGGTATACACAAATACAGTTACATAGAATTATCATACATAGCAGCATATGTGTAGAGAACCTGGGATAACCCAAAAAAGTCAGACAGAGTGACTTATTTCCATAGGGGTCCTTTTACCTTATTAATATAATATAAAGGTTATAATATTTTCTTGTTATTCTATAATGAAGATAACATCTTATTATCATACTAAAAAGACTATCTACTACACGAGGGTCGTTAAGACTATCTACAATATGAGGGTCATTACTAGGAATAAGGTAAAATTTACAAGTATGTTAGCTAAAAAATAGAAAATCATTCCCCTCCCTTTCTGTAGCTACATTCATCAAACACCTTTTGGCACTCTTCTTGAACTGGTTCATGCTATGACTGGCTTTGACATGTGCGGGTAGTCTGTTCCATTCCTTTATTGCTGTACAATAAAAGGTGTTTGAAGCCTGGCCAATGACTGTGGGTACTACAAAGTTGTGCTCTTTCCCCTAGTACTATGATTGCTTTCGTTCCCAACCTTGACCAAATTGACAGCAAGATATTCTGGACACTATGAGCAATTTTATAAACATGATTTAGCTTCAGTTGTTTTACTCTGTCTTCAACATTCAGCATATCCAATTGCTGTAATTCATCCTGGCCTACATGTTCTCTTGGTCCCAGCCCCAGGATGAATCTTACGATTTTGTTCTGGGTGATTTGCAGCCCATCTTTCAGTTTTTTTGTCAAGGCAGAGTACCATGAAGAGCAAGCATAATCCATATGGCATTGTATAAGGGCTAGACATAGGGTCCTGCGAGCCTCAGTAGGTAGACACTGTGCTTGTCTATACAGGAACTTCAGTCTGGCATTCGCTTTCTTTACTACACTGTTCCCTATCAATTCTCCTGACATGCATGGGTCAAAGGGGATTCCCAGATATTGTACTGATGAAACCAAAGTGATGGGCTCCCCATTACACTGAACATTAAAATTATTTACCCTTCTCAGTTTATGTTTCGTGCCAAAGAGAATGGCTTCAGTTTTCCCGAGGTGTAATGATAGTTTGTTGTCTACTAACCATTTGCTGCAGGACTCCAGTTCAGTGTTAAAACATCAGCTATATCTTGTGGGTCTTTACCTGGCACTAACAGAGCACTGTCATCTGCATACAGTAAGAGTTTGCACTTGACACTGATAGGCATGTCATTGACATAACATAAGAATAATAAGGGACCCAGAATACTACCTTGGGGAACTCCACATGTTATCGGCAGGGGTTCTGATTCCGTTTTGTTGATTTTGACAATTTGTCTCCTGTTGCTAAGGTAGGACTTAAACCAGTCTACAGAACCTATACCGATAGCTTGAAGTTTTGTACATAATATATTGAGGTTGACAGTATCGAAGGCCTTTTGCAGGTCTAAGGTTACCATACCTATGAGGTTCCCCTTTGACATTTGAGTTCTCAGGTAATCCATCAGATTAATTAGGGAGGTATCGGTTGAGTAGGATCTTCTAAAGCCCGATTGATAGCTATGGAGAATGTTGTTCTCATTAAGGTACTTAACTACTTGAGAGTACACCGCCCTCTCTAGAATTTTGGATATTATACTGAGTATACTAACAAGCCTATAGTTGCTTACATCAGACCTACTATTTTTCTTGAAGATAGGAGTTACTCTGGTCTCCTTGAACCCCTCTGGTACGGTATTAGTGGTGATTGATAGATTTATTATGTGAGAAATAGGGATTGACAGTTCAGAAGCACCATCTTTTAGGAACTTGGACGGGATGTTATCAGGGCCTGTGCTCTTAGTTGGGTTTAACCTTAGTTCTTTTTGAATAAAGTCATGAGATACACTTACTAGTTGACAACTGTTAGGGGTTACCCCTTTATTGGTATAGTATGTTTGAAACTTATCAGAGTCTGTGTTAAAGGTATTTGATGCAGCTGGTAGTTTACTTACTAGTGTTGATTGCAACAGATGTGTAGTAGGAATTAAAGCAATTTGGCACCTTAGATGTTTCGTGGCATACCTCATTATCGATAGTGAGTACTATGTTAGACCTATCTACTGGCTTATGGCTATACCCCAACTGTTTTAGTTGTTGCCAGAGCTTTCTGGGGTTATGCTTATACTCTTCAATTTTTGAGCAATAGTGCTTTGCCTTTGCTCCATTTATAAGTCTCTGCACTCTGTTCCTCACTTTGGAATTCATTTAGTGCTGCAATATCCTGTCTGTTTGCTTTAAATCTTTTTAGCAGCTGGTCTCTGAATTTCATATTATCTAATATCTCAGTAGTCATCCAGGGTTCAGTTCTTCGTTTAATCCTAACCTCTTCAACTGGTGCAATATTATCAAGGATGGTAGTGAACATTGTTTTGAATTTTTCCCAGGCATCGTTTACGTCCGTGCAACTTGTTATCTCTCTCCAGTCATAATTGTGTAGCCTATTTACCAGTGTTTCTTTACTGTAGTTTCTAGTTGACCTCATTTTTATTGTCTTGTGTAGGCATATCCTATCCCTAGTGATTTTCCTGGTGCAGTAAATGATGAAATGATCACTAAGGCCTGTGGTAATGACGCCTGACTGACAAATGTTCTCAGCGCGGTTACAAACTATGTGGTCAATTAGGGTGGCTGAGAACTGTGTGATCCGGGTTGGTGTATTAATTAGTTGAGAGTAACTATTTAAACCTAGAATTTGCTTATATCTTTTGCATAACCCGTTATTTTGCTGCTGAAAACAGATATTTAAGTCGCCAGTATTATTGTCTCACTTTTATTCTCAAGTCCGGACAAGACTGGAAAAGTCTTCTAAGAACTGGTCCTGGGTAGGAGGGCTGTAACTAGTTCCTACTAAGATGGGTTTAGTCTTGGGAAGCAGCACTTCAAACCATAGAATCTCCATTTTATTGTTATTTAAATCAGGTTTTGGGGTTGTAAGCTAAATCACAAAATTTGATTAACACAAGCCTATCCGTTGTTACCCTGACGCCAAATGACTTCGAACAGGGGATGAATGACATGCCCATGCACTCTGCCCCAGGGCCAGACTCATGGAACTCTGTGTTCATCAAGAACTGCAAGAAGCCCCTTCACGAGCCTTTTCCATCCTATGGAGAGGGAGCATGGACACGGGGGTCGTCCCACAGTTACTAAAAACAACAGACATAGCCCCACTCCACAAAGGGGGCAGTAAAAGCAACAGCAAAGAACTACAGACCGATAGCACTAACATCCCATATCATAAAAATCTTTGAAAGGGTCCTAAGAAGCAAGATCACCACCCATCTAGAAACCCATCAGTTACACAACCAGGGCAACATGGGTTTAGAAAGGTCGCTCCTGTCTGTCTAAAACTATTGGATCACTACGACAAGGTCCTAAATGCACTAGAAGACAAAAAGAATGCAGATGTAATATATACAGACTTTGCAAAAGCCTTCGACAAGTGTGACCATGGCGTAATAGCGCACAAAATGCGTGCTAAAGGAATAACAGGAAAAGTCGGTGGATGGATCTATAATTTCCTCACTAACAGAACACAGAGAGTAGTCGTCAACAGAGTAAAGTCCGAGGCAGCTACGGTGAAAAGCTCTGTTCCACAGGCACAGTACTCGCCCATCTTGTTCCTCATCCTCATAAACCGACATAGACAAGGATGTCAGCCACTGCAAACCCTGTCTTCCTTTGCAGATGACACCCGAATCTGCATGACAGTGTCTTCCATTGCAGACACTGCAAGGCTCCAGGCGGACATCAACCAAATCTTTCAGTGGGCTGCAGAAAACAATATGAAGTCAACGATGAGAAATTTCAATTACTCAGATATGGTAAACATGAGGAAATTAAATCTTCATCAGAGTACAAAACAAATTCTGGCCACAAAATAGAGCGAAACACCAACGTCAAAGACCTGGGAGTGATTATGTCGGACGATCTCAACTTCAAGGACGATAACATTGTATCAATCGCATCTGCTAGAAAAATGACAGGATGGATAATGAGAACCTTCAAAACTAGGGAGGCCAAGCCCATGATGACACTCTTCAGGTCACTTGTTCTATCTAGGCTGGAATATTGCTGCACACTAACAGCACCTTTCAAGGCAGGTGAAATTGCCTACCTAGAAAATGTACAGAGAACTTTCACGGTGCGCATAACGGAGATAAAACACCTCAATTACTGGGAACGCTTGAGGTTCCTAAACCTGTATTCCCTGGAACGCAGGAGGGAGAGATACATGATTATATACACCTGGAAAATCCTAGAGGGACTAGTACCGAACTTGCACACGAAATCACTCACTACGAAAGCAAAAGACTTGGCAGACGATGCACCATCCCCCAATGAAAAGCAGGGGTGTCACTAGCACGTTAAGAGACCATACAATAAGTGTCAGGGGCCCGAGACTGTTCAACTGCCTCCCAGCACACATAAGGGGGATTACCAACAGACCCCTGGCAGTCTTCAAGCTGGCACTGGACAAGCACCTAAAGTCAGTTCCTGATCAGCCGGGCTGTGGCTCGTACGTTGGTTTGCGTGCAGCCAGCAGCAACAGCCTGGTTGATCAGGCTCTGATCCACCAGGAGGCCTGGTCAAGACCGGGCCGCGGGGGCGTTGACCCCGGAACTCTCTCCAGGTAAACTTTCCCGGTAATTTCTAATGTGGGCACATACCCCACCACCCTTTCTGCTCCTGTCTAAGCATTTTATATTGTAACCTTCTATTTTGACTCGTCGTCAGTCACGTATCATCCCAAACCCGGATTCAGAGATGGTTATAACTGCCGCCCTAATTTTGTTAGCTAGAATCCTAATCTCTGCCAATTTTGGAAGAAGAGATCTTTCGTTGACATGAATAAAGTGAAGGCCTGTTTTCATAAAACAATTATAATCATCAATATATGGCAATGGGTCATTTGTATTAAAATTAGGTAAATCAATGTCATCATTGCTAAAGGGTAAACTATGCCAAAGTGCATTTGTTGCACACAAAGTGAATTCTGGCACCGTTACTATAATTATACATACATCCATCATGCACCCACCCCTTACACATTTTACATAAGGTGCCTTTTCTATTTTTCTTGCATACTTTAGTACAGTGTATGTACCTGTTTGGTAGTGTTTGAGATAATAATGACTGTGTTGTCTCACATTGACCTATGTATGCATTACATATGGAGTTAAGGTTATCATTCCTAACTACTAGACCGTCATTATCACCGTCATTTATCTGTCTGTTTTGCCTCTGCACAATAGTTTGAGGTCCTGGATTAATTTGGATATCACCACTTAAGAGCGCTACAATAAGAGCTGTGTGCCACTGTTTTTGTTTGGGTATGCGGTGGTGCCATACCTTGCGGCGAGAGTGACATTTACTTTTCTGGTAGGATGGTAACTGCTGGGCTTTTACTGTCCAGGGTGCTGTTACTCTATTCACCTTTTCCAGCCCCCCATGACTGATTTCTTTCTTCATGGAAAGATCAATATAATTATGGCAGCCTGTACCCCCCTAATGCCTGCCATTTTCACTCTTCACCCTTTTACTCATATACAACAATATTTATTTCTCTTTTCCAGTCATCTAGCAAACCCTAGTATCTGATTTAGCAATCACCACTAAGGCCTGAGCTTGCTACCACCTGCAGCTCACAAGACTGCCATCCCCACAAGCCCCTTTGGGGCAGGGCAGATGGCAGACCAGAGGCCTAGCTTCTTCCTACGAGCCCCGTGAGGGCGGGGAATGTGGCTAGGCCTGGGGACAGTTGGTCTCAAAGATGAGGGGGTACTTGTACCTCCTCCCATGAGAGACTTAGGTCTCGAGACACTCCTCAGATAGGGAGCCAAGGCCGGGTCACCACTACTTGGAAAAGACCCGGGCCGGGTGAATAACGGCGAATAAAAAAAAATCACAACTGAATTACTAGTAAATTTTCTTCTTCAAAATCCTCTTCACTGCTCACTTTTCCCTTAACTTCACACACCCCTTTCAGTTAACCCCTTATTTCACACATCCCTTCCCACCTCACTTCACAGTCCGGTTTCACCTATTAACTTCTAACTCCTTTCCATTCTGGCAGGACCAGAAAGTTTTAATAAATGGTTTTAGCCATCCAAATCCCCCTCAATTCCATTAATCAGGGTTTGTGTCGTGTTGTTGACTGCCTGACCTGGTCTGCTGACTCAGCCATTTTTAAAAACACTGAGGGAAGTAAACGCCACCTACAACCTGACTTTTCTTGAGTTTAAAGATATATTTGGCATTTTCTGCTATGATTCTCTCACTGTACACTGGTCAGCTGAATATAGGTCAGCTACTGAAACATTAACCTTGACTGTTTAACTATTCACTTCTTTCCCACGACTGTCACTGAGGGATAACCGTCCTATAACCTTGGAGTTTTGTACTGTTGATTTGACGATGTCTCCTGTGTTTCCCTCTCGTTATCACTGGTACAGGTGATATGATGGTGGTACAGGTGATATGATGGTGGTACAGGTGACATGATGCTACTTGTAGTGATACTGGTCCTGTGGGGAGCAGCAGCAGGATAATACTGCACCACCTCTTGGGGCCCTTAACAACAACAACAGTTTGGTGTGTGTCATGGGCGCCAACACATGGTGTGTGATTCTCTCCTCCTCTATCTATATATATATATTAGTGATGCAGATTACATGGTGAGTTTAAATATGTGGCCTGTAGTTATAACTTTTCTCTTGACATATGCAAGACATCACCATCCCTGTAGAAGCCATTATTAGATGTACTAGTCATTATATTTTGTTGTTGCAGAAGTACTATGAAGATTCTATGTTCAATAAAGCCTAGAGATAAGGCCTGTGTTTCTATCACAACAATTTATTGAACATGGAATCCTGGGCTACCTGGTGGTGAACCTGCGCTAGACTGCATCACAACATGGAGCGTTTACTGAAACCTGAGAGGCTAGACTGTGACCCCAGCTTATCAACGGCTGCTCAGGAATGGAAGCACTGGTTTAAGACTTTCGAAAACTTCTTGGGAGCCCTTCCTAAAGAAGATCTAGATAAACTAAGTCTGCTCATCAATTTTGTGTCACCTAAGATATATGAGGCTATTTCTGAGTGTAATACCTACGAAGATGCTATCAAAACCCTCAAGTCTCAGTATATTAAACCTACAAATGAAATCTTTGCACGCTATCGCCTTGCAAATGAAATCTTTGCACTCGCCGCCAGCAGATTGATGAATCCTTAGAGGAATACTTTCAAGCACTGAAAATTTTAGGTAAGGACTGTCACTTCCAAGCAGTGACAGCTGCTCAGTATTGTGAAGAGTCCATCAGGGGTGCTTTTATCAGTGGCCTGCAATCACCAATAATAGGCAGCGTTTATTGGAGAATAAAACTCTCGACTTAGCCGCTGCCTTTGACCAGGCAAGAGCTCTAGATTCAACCCAGAAGAATTCTGAAGTATACAGTACCACTCAGCCTTCTCGAGTGGTAAGTGCTGCAATTCCTGACCAAGACTCTTCAATGAAGTTACTGTGGAACCTGCCTCAGTGACAGCAGCAGCAGGTACGGTGTGTTTCTTTCGTGGTTTTTCAAGACATCCACGTCCAAAGTGTCCTGCTCGTGAAGCAATGTGCCATAAATGCCACAAGAAAGGTCACTTTGCTAAAGTATGTCGTGCTAATGCATCAACAAGAGCTAGTGCCTCCACACATTCCAGTGATCATGCGACTCTAGCAACAGTAACTTCTGCGGCTACTCCAAATTCACTGTCAAAGGCAGTTGTGAAAGTATTCATCAAAGGAACAGAAGTAGATGGCCTTATTGATAGTGGCAGCTCAGAGAGTTTCATCAACCTTGACTTAGTTAAACGCCACTCCTTGACTGTACATCACTCATCAGGTACCGTTTCCATGGCATCAACATCTCTCTCTATTCAGACCTTAGGGTTTTGTAGGTAAATCTCAGAGTTAATGGAAAGGATTATCAAGATGTACATTTAGCTATTCTGCCACAACTGTGTCTGATGTTATCCTTGGTCAGGACTTTCAGAAGCTGCATGGTAGTGTCACCTTAACATATGGAGGTGAACTGCCTCCTCTTGTTGTCTGTGAACTTAGCACTTTAAGGGTAGACCCACAAAGCTGTTTGCAAATCTTACCGCTGATTGCCATCTATATCAGCTAAGTCACGCCGCTATTCTTATGAGGATTGATGTTCATTGTGAAAGAAACTCAGAGGCTGCTGAAGGAGGGTATTATAGAACCGAGTGATTCCCTTGGCGTTGCAACAGGTTGTTGTTGTTAAAGATGGTTATAGGAAACGGAGACTGGCTATCGATTACTCTGAGACAATCAACACATTTTACACTTCTTGATGGGTACCCTCTACTCGAATTGATGATACAGTGAACAAAATTGCTCAGTACTATGTGTTTAGCACAATTGATCTACAGAGTGCCTATCATCAAGTCCCTATAAGGAATGAAGATAAACCATACACAGCGTTTCAGGCTAGTGATGGCCTGTATCAGTTTACCAGAGTCCCTTTTGGAGTCACCAATAGGGTAGCCTGCTTCCAACGAATTATGGATTCACTCATTCAGGAAGAGCAACTCTTGGGAACTTACGCGTATTTAGATAATGTTCCCATTTGGGGAAAAGCCCCAGGGGGAAAACCCAGGGATGCAAAACCTTGATAAGTTTTTGGAAGCCGCCAAAAGAAAAAATTCATTTTACAATGGGGAAAAAGTGCACTTTTTCAACAAAAAAGGGGTTAGAATCCTTGGTTATGAAAGGGGAAAGGAGGTTCAAAATTTTCCCCAGACCCAAAAACGAAAACGACCTCTCCCGGGAATTCCCAAAATTGCCTCAAGCCCAAAAAGTCACCCCGAAAAAATTTTTGGTCTCTTTGTTTTTTACTACAAGGGAAATCTACAACTTTCAATTTTGGTCTGCCCTTTGAGTGTTTCCAAATTTTCCGGGGACAAAGGAAGCAGAAGCCGTTTTTTAAAATCTAAAAACAGGACATTGAAACTCAGTATTTAAAAGGCCTTTGTTGAGTCCCTACCTTCAAAGGGGAAACTGATGCTTCGGGGCCCATTGCCATTGCTGCAGTCTTATCTCAGGCGGGGACGCCCATTTCCCTTTTTTTCGGAATTTTTCAAGGTTCAGAGAAATTTTTCGTGTGAAAAAAAAAGGGAAGCCCGGGCCCCTCTAGAAGCAGTTCGCCATTTGGGGGGCCATTTTTTAAAATGGTAGCATTTCACCAAAAGGGGAATGAAAAACGGTCCGTGATGTTATGTTCGAAAAAGGAAGAAAAAGGTGGGGATAAAAGGGACAAGTTTTTACCTGGAGGTGGAACTATCGGGGTTATGACTTTGATATTCTGAAACCGCCCGGGGAAAAAGGGAAAAACTTCTCCCCTGTTGCATTCTCTAGGCCCCACTGTGGGGCAGATGTCATGTTTTGCAATAAACTTTCCAGTGCTCCACAAGGCTTTTTGGGCACCCAAGGGTTACCCCGCCTGTACCATTTTGTCAAATCAAAGGGGAAAATGCCCTACTCAGTGGAAAAATTTTGGGGAACAAGTGATCAGAGCATTGAAAGGGTATGTGCAGAGTGCAACCAAACTTTCATCAGGGAGAGTAGACTCATCTCATAAAATCCACCCCCCGCCTTTGAAAGATTGAATTTTTAGATTTTTAAAGGGGCCTCTACCAAGAAAAAATCAGAATAGGTATTTCCCTTTAAAATAGTTGATGGAAATTTTTAAAGGGTTTTCCCTTTTTATTCCCCTGTACCAAAATTTTGGCTGCTTTCCCAAATTTTTTTAGTTGTCTTTTACAGTTTTTTTTTATTTTTGGTATTTTCGCTTATATCCATTCAGGGCAGGGGATCCTCGGTTTTATGAGTAACGAACTTCAGGGGGGTTTTTGGCTAGAAAAAGGGATTTTCCTGCAGCAGGGAAAAAAATCTAAAACCCACAAGGCCCAAAGGTCAAGTGGGGGCGGGTTCAATTGTACTATATGGAAGGGAAATTTCAATTTACATTTTAAAATCGCGCAATCTAACCCGTTCAACACTGGCAAACTGTCCTTTTCCTGATGTCTTTAATCTATTAGATCATTGTGGGCACAGCTACTAAGGAACCCTCATGAAAGGGCTCCCTCAAATATTCACGTCGTTCCTTATGGGAAACCTCCGGGGCCCCCTTGGTTATGTCATCCGGGCCCTTTCCTGAAGAGTACCGGGAGGATGAAAAAAAGACGGTTTCCCTTTAGTGGAAGAGGTAGAGCTCCTGCAAGCTAATCCACATTACGCTCACATTCGCTACCAAAATGGTGAAGAGACTACAGTATCTACAAGACATTTAGCCCCAGTTGAAATCCCCATTAGTGTGGAATCTCAAGATACACCAATAGATGTGAAAGATGCTTCGTTTTCTCCTGGAAAGCCCCTTGAGACTACCCCTATGGAAATAGAGGATTCTGCTCCAGCAGTTAATCAAACCCCACTGGAAAATATCGAACCTGGTGAAGAGGCTCAAGGGCTACGAAGGTCGGGACGTGTACGTCGCCCACCTAACAGTTTGGGAGATTACTGTCTCTGACATTTTAGAAGGGGGAGATTGTAGTGATACTGGTCCTGTGGGGAGCAGCAGCAGGATAATACTGCACCACCTCTTGGGGCCCTTAACAACAACAACAGTTTGGTGTGTGTCATGGGCGCCAACACATGGTGTGTGATTCTCTCCTCCTCTATCTATATATATATATATTAGTGATGCAGATTACATGGTGAGTTTAAATATGTGGCCTGTAGTTATAACTTTTCTCTTGACATATGCAAGACATCACCATCCCTGTAGAAACCATTATTAGATGTACTAGTCATTATATTTTGTTGTTGCAGAAGTACTATGAAGATTCTATGTTCAATAAAGCCTAGAGATAAGGCCTGTGTTTCTATCACAACACTACTGTCAACAGATGAACGTCAGTCAAGATGAGAATTTCACTTCGCTAGTTGTACGTCTGGCAGCAGTTGGTGTTTGGATGCCGGTCAGCCATGTTTAAATGCTCAGTTCTTTCCCTCGTTCGGCACTGAGGAAAAAAGTCCTACAGACCTGTCATTTCCTTGGAGTTTTGTTGATCAGTTTTCTGCCATGTTGTCTTCCCGTTGAACACTGGTGCAGTTAATATGGAGGTCAGTTATTTCAATGTAATGGAAAACATCTCGTGTCTGGTTCACGTCTGGCAGCAAGTCTGGTTCACGTCTGGCAGCAAGTCTGGTTCACGTCTGGCAGCAAGTCTGGTTCACGTCTGGCAGCAAGTCTGGTTCACGTCTGGCAGCAAGTCTGGTTCACGTCTGGCAGCAAGTCTGGTTCACGTCTGGCAGCAAGTCTGGTTCACGTCTGGCAGCAAGTCTGGTACTTGAATGAGATACACGATTTTTACGATTTTTAATATATAATACTATTTTTAGGTAAGATAAGAGAGATAAGATAAGATTTCGTTCGGATTTTTAACCCCGGAGGGTTAGCCACCCAGGATAACCCAAGAAAGTCAGTGCGTCATCGAGGACTGTCTAACTTATTTCCATTGGGGTCCTTAATCTTGTCCCCCAGGATGCAACCCACACCAGTTGACTAACACCCAGGTACCTATTTGCTGCTAGGTGAACAGGACAATAGGTGTAAGGAAACGTGTCAGAATTTCCACCCGCCGGGAATCGAACCCGGGCCCTCCGTGTGTGAAGCGGGAGTTTTAGCTACCAGACCACCACAAAAAATAAAGTTTGTAAGTTCTTTGACTGTTACAAATTATCTGCCTTTACTCCCACACAAATCACAAAATATTTGGAATATTTCCAAAAGTGCGCCATGAAAATTAAAAACAATAATTATTTTACGATTCCTGTGAATATTATTCCTCTTAATTAAGTAGTAAAGGCTCATTATAGTGAAAAAAGTCAATAATTTCCCAGATATTCGCCGGGAATGCTGGCCGGACTCCCGCCTCGAATTTTTTTTCTAGAAAATCGCGTTTGTTTGTGTTGTTTCCTTATAAAACTGGTGATCTAGTGCAGTTATCCTCTTCAAAACTCCGTTTTCTCTTACTCAAGATCACAGAATACGACATAGGAAGGAGAGGTATTTATTTATTTATTTGAAATATTGCTGGTTGACACTCCCTATATTATGGCCTATTTTATTCATTCTAGAGAATATAACATGTTTGTATGTTATTTATATTGTGTATTTTGTCATATTAGATCAATTGTGATAGATAAATAAGTTGTAGAGTTGATATAAGCGCAATAATAATGAATCAATTTCTGCTGCCTCCTTCACTTTCCAGGCACCAAGTGACTGGTAACTCTACAGAAGAAGCTTGACCTAGTGTGTGACCTTGAGAAGTTGAGTGGCTCTATACGACCAGCGTGCCACTTTCACCCATATTGCCTGTGCCAAGAGAGATGAATGTGCCTTCCTCGACCCTGTTATTCACCTCTAACCTCAACTCTTCCGCCTTTTCTCTCTTATGGAATAAAGGCAGTTTCGCTGACTCAAGAGTAACAGGCTGACTCTTCCACCTCAAGCAACTGATATTGTGGAAATTTATTTGGTCCAAATAGTTCCACAGCTCAGATCCAGCATAGCCGTCTGGTCGGCTGAGCCGAGCGGCCCTTTAAAACCCTCCCCAAACAAGGCATTCTCTGGTTGGCGGTTGTTGGTAAGCTTATTTAATTTATAGATTTACTCTTCAGGGAAGGAGTAGGTAGTTTTTACTGGTAGTACACTAATATTAGGTTACTAAGGCATCTGTAGATAATGATAAAGTAGACCTAAGACCTTAACATAGGTAGTAATAGGCCGATAATGTAGGCAAACACTAGGATAAGTTAGCTAGGGAGAACTGGCAGCCCTAGCTTGAATGGCGGGGCGCGGGGTGTCACAAAGACAGAATAGCACCCTTCTTACGACAGACACCGACTGGACAAGACGTGCCGTGAACAGCAGTCGGCGCCCCCACGTGTCTTCACATCTGAGACCTGGGGAAATCTGGTAGAGGCACCTCGATGTACCGTAGATCTCCTCCATCAGCCCATACAGTAAGACAAGATCTTCACCTTTTCCCATAGGTTCTGGCCAGTGTCTTGGGAGATTGTGGGTTGAGTTAACTGTGGGCTCGGCGTGCTACAGAGAGAGCATGCCCAGTAAGTACCAGTGTCTCAGAGCCGTCTGAAGCTAGTGTCTGAGTCTGCATAGTTATACTAGGGGATACATACCCTCTTGTATATAGGAACTTCTGAGGTGCAGGCAGGACACTAATTACGATTGAATATTGCAGGAATTAATGCTCCGGTTGCACGTGGTTTCTGAGGGGGAGTCCAAAGGGGCTAAAGCTAGACTTAGGAAGTTGAAGATCAGGATATATGCTGCAACACCAAGTAAGTTAGTCCTTTATACGTGCATGCAGGCGAGGTTTCTTGCAATACCAATCATTTGTGAAAATCTGTTCTATAAGCCACTTGTGAGGCTGAGGTACCCACCTCAGAGCTCGGTGTCAACAGAGTTTGCCAGGGTAGGCGACTCACTTGGAGGCAGTCCACACAAATTTTCACAGATATAGAAGTGACCTATGATGTGAACAAAGTAAATGATGGTGAAAGTGAATTCCAACGTTATAGAAGTAAGGAATCTTTGAGAAAAGAAAGAGGACTTCAAAGGAGGCTGCAAGAAGCAAACTGACCATGAAGTAACCATGGTTTGTTAAATCTTGTAAACAAGCAGCCATGAAGCATACAGCACTTACCGCCGTATCTCGCATCTGCTTGACAGAATGGGTTTCAAGATCCCTGTTAGCGAGGCACAAGTACGCTCACAACTTGAGTATGCTCACACTTTCTCATGGTTTGGTCCTGCCCCCCCCTCTCATCAGCGGACTGCCTGGCAGAGTAGAGAACAGCGCAATACTTCTCATCTCGTCACCTGGACCCATTGGGAGAAATTTCTTCCAGGGAGGGGGGTATCAGGTCGCCCTTCAGCCCCTTCAGGCCCCCTTCAGCCCCCTTCAGGCCCCCTTCAGCCCTCTCAGCCCTGAGGGGCCACCTAGAAGGGCGAGCAACTGTTTTACTAGCTAGAGTATAACCAGATGCTAAAGCGTGGACAAATGATCTCTGCTCCTTGCAGAGGTGTTGCAAAGTTTATTTTATAAAGACAGTACATCTCTTACTTATCAGGAACAATTAAGAAAATCCTGCCTCTCCACTTTTATTTAGGCCATAGTAAAGATATAGTGTACATTGTTGTCTATGATTAAGACAGCAAGAAACAAACATTCTGTTTTGCTTCATCGATGAGTTGACAAGGATGCCAAGGGTACACAGTTCAGCAGAGCATTTTTTTTTTTGTGCAGGGGCAGTATGGCATGGGGTTGGTGTACTGACGCCAGACCAACTTATGACTCTACTGTACGAGACCACTGACGCCAGATAACCAGCAAGGACTCCTGATCTGTGCGTTAGTGTGAATAAAGTGTATCACACAACACAATAAACACTTAAAGAAGTGTGATCAAGCTTCCAGTGTGATACAATTGTTAACAATAAAGGACGAATCTTGTGTGAACATAGTGTACCGTGTTGCTTTCCCTAGACCATTGGAAGACTGGACATCCAAGACACTTCAGCTTCTATCAAGTCACCTGATATCTGTTCGAATGTTTGAGAACACCATATACTCACCCTTACAAAGAGCAAGGTATGTTAATGAATTTCTTGTAGAACGGGGGATTGCAGCATTCTTGAGTCATCAAGGAGTTTTGTAAAAACAAACTATAATCGGCAAGAAAGGTGTGGACTTTAGAGTCCAAACCAAGTAAAATTCGTCAGCCATCATCAATTAAATAATGCTTGACATAACACCGCCCTAGGGGTAATTTATACTTACACATTGTATCACTTGACAGTCCACTGTTGTGATGTTGTTTCGACAGCTTCTAAGACCTCGTCTGCAGGGTCGGCTGTGTAAACGATTTGCTGTCATTTTATCATCTAAGTGTTTATATATATAATAAACACAGGCAGGTAAGCCAAAACCCTCAACAGACGCTTTGGACGTACTTCGAACCGATAAAGACCACACTGTGGGTCCAAGATATGTTGTACTACAGTGCAACGAAATAACCTCTGAGCCAAGGTCCTTCGAAAAAAAGCATTAAAACTAGTGATTTACATATAAATCAGTATAAATGAGTCCCTCCAGACACAATCACAAGAGATGGTGCAGCCACAAGAAAAACGAGCGCTCACCCAGCATTCACCCAAAGGAAAACCTGGCGCTCCACCAGCGACACACCAAAAGAAAAGGGAGCTGGGTACTCCACCCACACGCCTGCATCAACTGCTCCAATCTCGAGAAAAGCATATTAATACAACAACTACCCAAAATGATGTTGTTTTTGTCTGAGTGTATATATACACATAGTGTTTATTAATGGTATATAGACAAATTAAGAGACTAGATTGTGTTAAAGTTTGTTTCTTATCGATCTACCTGTTATATTAAAAGAACTTATATATAAAGTGTAAGCTTATTCAAATATAAATTAACAGTGAAATTATATATGTGTAAGTATTAATTCACCGTGTATTTACAGTTATACATTGAACATTTTTTATATAGTGTATTGAATGAATTGTATAACATCGTTATTTACGATTACTCATACATGGCAGCTGACACAGCAAACTCTAAGCCATAACATCAGCCACATGTACACCTGTAGCCCCATGGTCCATTAACCCTGAGGTTAACTTAGTGGGTCAGTAGGTGTCCCTGACTCGATTTATTCTGACTTAAGCATAACAAAACTCAGCTGTTTATTCAGTACAATTGTTTTTTTAAACACTCAAGTGTGGGTGCTAGAATTTACATTATGAACCATTAAAATGGCTTGTTTGAAAACTTCAGTTTCAGTCTTTACATACTAAATTACAACGTTATTAAAAATCTAATTTTTCAGTCTGTATAGGATAACTCAAAATACAAACATAGATTTTATGATCTTGAAGGTCAAGTTGAATTATTTACACAACGTCAGTAAATAATTAATTCAGACAATACACATTATGAAATAAATTTCTTGAATCAATCCAGCTGAAGATGAAATTAAAAAAGTTTTGGATACTTTATTTATCAACAATTAAGGTGGACTAGAGACAGCCTATCTGCCGTAAAACTCTGTCACAGAGACCTACTATTACTAGTGGTCCAAACACCTGTTACAGCCTGTAACACAAGTGCCCCCCATTACAAGCTTACCTACATTGTCATTTACCTATTATCCAAGGTCATAATATGAAGAATTCCTTAGTGGTTTTTCAATCATAGTAAATTCACGACTGACCATAGATGAGATTGCTAATGTACAATAACCTTAAATGTCTTGTGAAGGGAGAACCCTATGAACTGATTAAGTCATTATTCCGGTTGTTAAAGGTAATTATCCGAAATATCCTAATCATGTCTTTAGCAGACAATATACTTTTGATGCAGTACCAAGGCTAGAGTTAGACATGCATCTTAATATCAAGCTGAAGCCACCCAAACATTGTTTATACAGACTTACTAGGCATTTGAACAAATTAGGAACAATAGTCTCATCCATATCTCTAGTGCTAAATATGACCTAAGACAATGTGATTGGGTTTAATCATTGGTATTGTACAAGATAGAGTTGTCACGCACAAACTAATTGAACTGATTAAATAATTAGTTACAATAAACGCTATTTCACGTGTAAGAAATTAGCATGGTTTACAGAACAATAGTTTCTGCATGCAAGGCAACGAGATCAAGATGAAAAATCCACAAATCCAGTGGATAATAAACCTTCAACTCAGTATAAAACGAGTATACCTACACCCACGTAAACACATAATGGGAAAAACCCATATAGGCATTTATCAAGCAGTGAATACAATAGACAGTAAACAGACTGTCATACCTAAACGTACTCCAAAATGGGTACTTAGAGATGTGAACACATTGGACACGAGTGATGTATCAATACACATCAATGGAGGCACGTAAACAACGTGTTCACCAGCTGAAAAGATGTATCAGTGTTTAGGTGAACACAAGGGAGGAAAATCTCACTGAAGAAGGTTTTAAATGCGAAGGTTAATGCATCATACAGCATTTTGCCCAAATACTTTTGCTGAAAGCATCAGACTTCCACAGAAACGAGAAGTCCAACAAGCAACAGCATTCAATGTGAGAGATAAGTTTAAAGCAACTCTCTCCCTAACTGCTCGAGTATGAGTTATCCAAATAAAATACAACAAACCAATGTGCAACACGATTTGATCAGGCTCACAAAGTGTCCTGTCAATAAAGAAGAACATTTTTTTTGCAGAAACTGGAATAAACAACCTATGCCAAAATACAGTTAGATATAGCTGTTTTTTTCTTCCATAATTCTGAGAAAAACAGACTTATGAACCTAGGCCAAAATCACTTTGGCTAGAAACTGGAAAAAGACATAGAAGCTGTGGTAGTAGATGATTTGCGCATAAATCGGTGCAGATCACAGGGTATAAAAGAAACAGTTGCATGCACTGAAAGCAGCTAAGGTTCAAGTTAGCCAGTCCTGACATACAGACGACACAATTAGTCCAATTGAATTAAACATTTGGAAGAGATTATTAACACATGTTTTTGTGCAAAATAAAGTAAGAAAAACAAGATGTTCACTTGCTGAAACAGCATAAGGGGGCCACCATATAATGGTCCCATTCCCTCAAGTTGTGAAAGAAGCTAATAATGTTCAGTGGAAAATGTACAAGTTACGTATAATAACCAATTGATCATTTACCACGTTCAAAAATTAATCATTACTGAAAAATGATGAACCCAGTAGATAAGATTTGTGGTTAATTAGATTCGATAGAATTGATGTAAAAAAACCTCAGCCCACAAGAGTCTCAGACTTATAACCAATATTTGGACATTACTGTAAATATACATATGTACAGTATAGGTTAGGTTACCATGGAAATGTAAATCCACCACATCTACCTAGCAATTATCGCAGGCTTTACGGACAGGATGAAAGCACAATACATGAGCTCAGGAAGAATCCATAGCTAACTGACTGTCTATGAAAATAACATACAAGAACAGTTGACAATAATTCTTGAGGAAATAATCGAAGAATAAGTTGAAGACAAACGCACATAATCTTCATTCATTCATAAAGATTTAGCCGGAACTTGCGGCCCTTCTTGTCATCTCCAGATTGTGACCCGGCTCGCATATCTCCCGCACCATGGAGTCCAGAATAATATTCTGAAACCACTCCACTACGATGTTTATATAATTGTCAGCGACTTGATGCAAATAAAGATGAATAGCAATTCCTTAATGACTGTCTGAATACCGAAAAATACCCCATCAATCCTAACTGTGAATCTTGAGACGTGCTTAAGAAATTTCCGCACAAACCCATTATGCTACATCGACTGATATTACCAAGGCATTCTAAGAAGTTAGGACTACAAAGAATTAGATAGAGATTATACTCGATTCTTGTTGGCCTGAAAATTCCACATGATCTACAAATGTCCTTTGGAAAGACTTGGATCGTTTCAAATCAGTATCTATTATGGTGCAACATCCTCGTGTCGTTCTTACTAGAAGCCTACTCTAGAGATAACCATTTGAAGAAATCAGAAAGTCCCCTTCAAAGAAATCTTAAAGAAAAGTTTCTATTGGACAATCTACAAGGTACTGTGAATAAAGAGGGAGGATTTGAAATCCTTATACAGAGAAGCTAACAAGGAGATTGAAAGAAGCAATATGCCTCTAATATGTGGCATACAAATCAAAGCAACTAAGGGAACATATCAAGAAGATTACCCCAGAAACAGAAAATCCTTGATTGCAACAATAGGCTGGGACTTAATTTGGGGGAAAAAAACACACAGGAAAGATACTTTGAGCCCAAAAGATAAACATAAATCATGCAGTGTCCACTCACGTAAACGTAGTTTACCTTTCAGAGGTATCACAATGTTTTGATCCACTAGGACTCGTCTCACACCATTCCCAAAAAAAGGTAAATGCATTATGCAAGATTCATGGAAACTCAAAATGTATGGGATGAGAACGGTCTCTAGAAATGAGTCCAAGCATGGGATTAGAATAACCAAGGAGTTTTTAAACAATTCAATCAAATTAAGATTTCCCCCAGACAAATAGGTACAAGAGGGAAACAAAATACACATTACAAGTGTTCTGTGAAGCGTTCCAAACCATAGTTATGGCGCTGTAGCTTACATGAGTAATGCTGAAGTAAGTAACCTAATTAACATCCAAAGGCCAGGGTATGCACCCTTGAAGGGTCAAACGTACCACAATTGGAACTGACAGCAGCTCTATGTAGGTACAAAAATAGCTGTCTATCCTCAACAAAGTACTGAACATCTCCACTATTGAGAAACCGTGTATCTGAGTGATAATTTGAGAGGCAGTTCTCCAGTGGTTAAGAAATAATAAGAGTAAGTTGGTCCTAAGTACATAACAGAGTCAGCAAGAAATAAAAGATGATCAGAGAGATTACTCATACTTTCACGTCTCTACCCAATAAATCCATCTGACAAGTTGTCACTTGGTGTCCCCATCACTAGATTTGTGGATAGATAAAATAGGCTCCACGACCCGAACTGGCACTCTAATGAAAATAACTGCCTCAGCAAAAAGCTCACATATGCCAGAAGAACAGCTGCTTTAACACGAGCATAATAAGTTTGTAAATAACTGCAGACATACAACAGAAATAGTCATTGATGGATCTAATTACACATGCTTGGTTAAACACTTAAAGATACCAGCTGCTTGTCTTTAAATTTCATTAAAGAATTAAACTAATTATAAATGTCCTTGAACCCAATAAATACTGGTGGAAACTAGATACAGAAAATGTTTTCTCTACAGAATATAAATTTTTTTAGAAACACAAGATAAATCCCCAAAGAAAAACACTGTCATGATTAATTCTTTAGGACATTATATCTCGACTCCAGAAAATATTATAAGATGTCGAGAGGAAAGAATTCTAATTCTTCACTACCTAAAGAAGCCATACATCCAATATTGATTCCCCAATAATCATGGCTAACAAAACTGCTTGTGCAAAACGCCGCACAGAAACTGTGTTACATAGTGGTGTAAGCTGACACACTTTTGGTCATATCACAATCCCTACTGATACCTCCAGGTCGACAAAGTTTAAAAAAAACAAAAAAGGACTGTATTACTTGTTCGTCACTACGATATTCGAGTAGTCAGTATCCCAGGTCCACCTCCATATGCCCTCTGAAAGAGTTTTTCATATCACTCCATTTGAGGTGACAGGTTAGATTATGACTGACCAATATTTTTAACCAAATACAGTTGACAAAGTTCCATCAAGGTGGTACATCTGATTGTCACTTTTGTGCTACAACTAGAGCATCATCTAGGAATAAGCCACTGACAAGTCTGGCTGAAACCTTATCAAATTATTCAGAAGTTTTGCTTGCCAAAGGGCATGTCCCAGAACTGATGATGTTCTGATAATGCAAAGAACTTGTTGCTGGAGCTGGCTTAAATAGCAAGAACTTTGATCAAGACCCAGAAGAAACAACAGGATGCTGAATCAACGCAGAAGTCGATGTAGAATAACATTCCTCCTAATCTCCATGTGCACGGGTCGGCGGAATTTAAATGAAAGGAATGATCGGCATTTTTTGTGATTTTATTAAAAACGTTGTTATAAGAAGGACTCTTCCTCGTCAGAGAATAGACTTAGAAGGGAATTCCGCATACGTTTTGACAGAAATAGAAAAAAGAGTCAACAACAGACCTCTAACTTTATGTAACCTGTATTATCCAGGACAATTTAGAAGAGTTAAGTTCCATCTCAATATACTCCATGGCAGAAGGCTCGTTAACCTGTTCCTCCCATAAAGATAAATGAAATACAAAGATGATCCTACTTATTTCGAACCTGAGCAACTCAGACTGTAAAATTCCATACACCTTTTAATAAATTTATTGAACGTTATGGGAGAAAATATGGCGAAAGACTATTCTCACCTCATTGAGAGAACACATTCTATGGATCTGGTGATCCTGAAAAATCATAAGTCCCTTAAGACCTCTGACATAGGATTATCGACGAATGAGGGTTCCGAGGTCCCCAATTGGCCACTTGGAAAAATAGTGAACCATAATCCTGATGCAAAAGGAAACATCAGGACAGTTATGTTTGAGCAAAGGTGAAGAGAATAAGCTGGACAATAAAAAAACTATGCCGTCAGAATTAACAAGTGTTGAAAACAAATTAAGTGATTCTCCAGAAACCAACACAACTAAACTGTTCAGAAAACAAGCAGCATTGGTGGTCGATGAGAAAATTAATTTAATGTTAAGTGATGAATAGTTCACCTGCAGCGTAACCTCCGCCGCTCCCCCAGTGTGGAGAAATTTTCCTCCAGTAGGGGTATCAGCCCCCTTCAGCCCCCTTCAGACCCCCTTCAGCCCTCTCATCCCTGAGGGGCCACTGAGAAGGGGCGAGCATCTTGTGTTGTACTGCTAGAGTGAAGTAATTGATCACAGATTCTATGTTGCTGTGGTCAATGACCTCTTCTCCTTGCAGAGGTGTTGCAAAGTGTATATTATAAGAGACAGTACATCTCTTACTTATCAGTTTACAATAAATGGACAATCCTGCTCCCACTTTATTACCATAGTAAAGATAAGTGTACATTGTTGTCTATGATTAAAGACAGCAATAAACAAACATTCTGTTTTGCCTCAACGAGGAGATTGACAAGGATGCAAGGAACTAGGTCAGCGTTTTTTTTGTGCTAGGCAGTGAACGGCATTGGGTGGTGTACTGACGGCAGACTAACTTTGACTCAGAACTACGAGACACCGACGCATTAAAACCAGCAAAAGGACACTGATCTTGCGTTAGTGTGATAAAGTGTCTCAACACAACACAAAAAAACACTTAAGATAAGTGTGATCACTTCTCTTGTGAAACATTGTGAACAATAAAGACGAATCTTGTTGAAGCATAGTGAACCAGTTTTGTCGTTTCCTAGACAAAAGGAAACGCGGACATCCAAGGACACTTCATCTTCATATCAAGTCACCGAAATCTGTCGAAGGTGTTGAAACACCATATCTCACGTTACAAGAGCAAGTATGTTACGAATTTTCCTTAGTAGAGTCGGGTGATTGCTCCTAATTCTTGAGTCCCAAGGAGTTTGTAATCAACCTATAATCGGCAGTAAGGTGTGGACTTTTGAGTCCAACCAAGTAAGTATTCGTCAGCCATCATCGAATGAAATATGCGACATAACACCCCCTAGGGGTAATTTATACTTACAAATTGTATCTCTTGACAGCCCACTGTTGTGAGGGTTTTTCGACAGCTTCTAGACCTCGTCTGCAGGGGCGGCTGTGTAGACGATTTGCGGGTCATTTTCAGCAAAGTGTTTATATATATAATAAACACAGCAGGTAAGGCCAAAATCTAAAACCCCCATCCTGGATAGATCTGTCATTTCAGCAGAGCCTTCAACATAGGGGGGAAAGTGGGTTGCCTTACTGTTATGTACAAGGCCAATATTTTAAAAATTTACCACACTTGGATCCACTTCGAGGACAGCGTGAAACAAGTTTTATGCCACAAGACGGGCAGAAGGCAGCAACTTCACTCTGGCTGTACCTTCTCCAGAACATCACTCCATTGAGATCATACATACACAGGATGACCGAGTATGGAACACCCCTGGTCAAGCACGTCAGGAAGTTAGAGAAAGTACAAAGGTTTGCAACAAGGCTAGTCCCAGAGCTCAAGAGAATGTCGTCGAGGAAAGGTTAAGGGAAATCGGACTGGACGACACTGGAAGCAGAAGGGTCCAGGGAGACATGATAACGACATACAAGATACTGCGGGGAATAGACAGGGTGGACAGAGATAGGATTTTCCCAGAGAGGGGACACAGGACAAGGGGTCACAACGGAAGCTGAAGACTCAGACGAGTCAAAGGGACGTTAGGAAGTATTTCTTCAGTCAGAGTTGTCAGCAAGTGGAATAGCCAAAGCAAGTGAAGTAGTGGAGGCAGGAACCATACATAGTTTTAAGAAGAGGTATGACAAAGCTCAGGAAACAGAGAGAGAGAGGACCCAGTAGCGATCAGTGAAGAGGCGGGGCCAGGAGCGAGTCTCGACCCTGCAAACCACAAAATTTGGTGAGTACAATTAGGTGAGTACATTCGTACAGCATAATGATGTCACGAGATTAAAGTCAGTTGATCAAATGAAAATGCTGACCCACAGATGGCTCCAACTTCATCCTGTTCCCTACTTGTATGTCTCATAACAATAAAAATGCTTTCAAATGAGCTGATGTAGGTAACAGCTCTTAGCTTGCCAATAAAGTTAGGAATCCTTAACCTTTAAATAGCTTGTCAATAAAGCTAGGGATCCTAAACCTTGTCAAACACTGTGTAAAAAAAAAAAAAAAAAAAAAAAAAAAAAAGCAACGAGAGCAACAACAGCCATCACAGAACTGTTAGGTTTGATTTCCCTGCTAACACTGAGTTGAGGTCAGGTATAGATGGTTTTACGAAGCTACACTAGACAACCCAGAAGAAAACCTTTGGATTCGCTTTCGTCATCTTTCTTTCAACACACCGGCCGTATCCCACCGAGGCGGGGTGGCCCAAAAGGAAAAACGAAAGTTTCTATCCTTTTTACTTTTAGTACGATATACAGGAGAGAGGTTACTAGCCCCTTGATCCGGCATTTTTTAGTCGCATCTTACAAGACCACGCTGGTTACGGAAGGAAGAATTTCTGTTCACTTCCCCTTGGAGGTAGAGATTTAAAACAAGAATAAGAAGCTAGGAAGAAATTGGAAAGAAAAACCCAGTTTAGGGGTGTGTATATATGTGCTTTGTACATGTATCGTGTAGTGTGACATAAGTGTATGTAGAAGTAGCAAGACGATACTGAAAATCTTGACATGTTCATGATAACAGAAAAAAGGACACCAGCAATCCGACCATCACTTGGTAAAAGCAATTACAGGCTTTCGTTTTACACTCACTTGGCAAGGTCGGTAGTACCTCAATGGCGGGTTGACTTTGGGTCTACAAACCTAGACTTCAGTCATAACGAGGAGTAATTACGTTTTGTTACTAACGACCTACATTCATTAGAAAAACATCTTACTCATAAATATGCTTACATCAACTCCAAGATTGCCCACCAAGATCACCTAAAGTGCTTATTGTTATCCTCAATGTCAATAAGTACTTGGTTCCTAAATTCCTGTTGTCAGATCAAGTTGGCCCAAACCCTCGTCGACTTCAAATTGCATGTGATTATGGGACATGAGTGATTGGCCAAGGGACTCCACCATCATATATCTAATCTCGTGCATGCGCACTTCAACAGGATGTTACAAAATAGCCTTGGTACAAAACACCTCACCGCTTGATGTACAGTGTCAGCGATGGGGTCACATTGCTTGGAAATAAATGCCCAGCTAAGTCCAACTGGTGTGCAGTGTGTGCCAAGGCCCATCCTTCTCAACAGTGCTATGATATGTATCAAGTAACATCCAGTACAGTTGCCAATTACATTTGTCATCCTATTGTATGAGCAGGAGTCACAGCTTGCTCATGATGACTGCCAGAAGTGAAAGGCTGCCCAAAATCGCCTGCTGCAGGGCTCCCGCCTCACCCATTCCACCCTCATCATGAGGCCAGTAGGTCTCCAGGATTCTTCTGGTCTGAATAATGACCCATGCCTGATTTCAGACAATATGGTTTGCGAAGAACGTCACCTCTGGGATGAGTTACATCAAACAGAGCACGATAGCGTCGCTATCAACAACTAGTGATGGTTGCTGGTTGTTTGACCACCACCTGTCTGCTGAGTCAGCTATCAGCCACCTGGCTCAGCTGTCCGGCCATGGACTCTATACTTACTGCTGACGTCTATGTCTTGCTGGGGTGGTACACAACATGAAGCTGCGCATAACAGTACTGGGAGTAAGCAACAATGGTGTTTGAAACAACAAACTTGAGCACCACCAGGAAATAGCTTCAGAGGGTTGCCACACACATGAGTACTATCAACCCACAGATTGTCAGCCTTTATGATAAATGAGTGTGCGTGATGATGAACAAACTGTGATTGCAGTGGGTGTATAAGAAGTACAAAAAATGGTGAATCTGATAGTGGGTGTTTACAGTCACAGTGAAGGATGATTAGGGGCATGTGAAGGACCATCATGATAGTTCAACGATGAGTGTAATGTTTGTTACGATACTGAGTGTGGTGATGACCCGGTTGTTGATATTGGTGTATGTATCACTGGTCTTAATAATGAGGGAAGTGGTACAAGTGATGATAGTGATGAGTGCAATAGAAAAGTGGAGGAGGTGAGTGGCGAGGGTGTGAATGTCAACCATTCCATACTTCACAGACATAGTGCGTATTGACCTTCTATAACAGACTCCCACGAGGCCTCCTTTATGGATGTGCGGCTTAGATACTATGGAATAAGGATAATACAGATGGATGTTATTGTTAGTGATTATGTCTGTTTGCTATTTATTATGTTTCTTCTTTCATTATGATGAGAAATGAATATTATCCCTGGACTTTTATTAATGGAACCAATACTAGTATAAACTATCAATTTTAAGTTAGAATATTGCGAAACTTGGAAAAAGGTTTCCTGACCTTATCTTAAATGTAAAACCTCTGAATCCATTGTATACTGTGTGTCTACAAGAGTGCAGGAGTCCTGGAAAATCCCAGCCTCTAATTTGCCATCATTTGTTACGTATAAGACCACAAATGTCTAGTAGACTTACTCTTGTGTTATATATATAAAAAAATCACTTCACCATAACTTCTTGCACATAAGAAACTGAGGGGCTATTGTATCACAGGTAGTGTTAGGAATTTATATAGGGAATTCTTGCTTCTACATATTTGACTTGTATGCGCCTGATGATAAACTTATTTACTTTTTTGTTTTATTACAAGCTACTTATGCACTGGTTGTCTTGTTTCAGTATTACTGCTAACAGAACTCCAAATCCTTTTTGCAATCAGTAATTTTACTACAGATCTAGATTATTTTACATTTACATGTGAATTGTTATTTCTCTGTCCAATATTATGAACTTTGCATTTGTCTATATTTAAAGGCATCTGTCACTTTTCCTGAAATGGCATTGTCTATTTCAATCTTCTGGAGCCTATCCCTGCCAATAGCATGAGGGAACCCCAACGGTTTTGATATTTCTGGTCCCTGATTGTTCTCCTATGTGAATGACACGCCCACCAGTGTCAAGTGTAAGCTTGTATTATATGCAGATGACACTGCTCTGTTCAAGTGTCAGGTAATGTACTTAGGAAAATGTTAGTAGGACAACAATTTATAATTATTATACCTCGGGAACATGGAAAAGCTATGCTTTTTGGCACGAATAAATAACTGAGAAATGGTAAATAATTTTAATGTTCAGTGTAATGGTGAAATCATCACTTCAGTTTCCTTCAGTTGAGTGAAATATCTGGGAATCCTCTGATCAGGCATGTTATGAGGATTTAATAGAGGAACAGTGTACTAAAGAAACATATGAGAGGTTCAAGTTCCTGTATTGACAAGCACAGTGTCTACCTATTGTAGACTCGCTGAATGCTATGTTTAGTTGTTCTTATACATGTCATGTAAGATTTACTCTAGCTCTTCATGCCAGACCAGCAGCTTGCTACTACCTGCTGCTCAGAGATGCCATTCCACGAGCCCCAATGGGGAGGGGAAGGTGGAAGTAAATAGTCCTAAATTCTCAATACGAGCACCGTGTGGGGCGCGAAGAATGGGGCTAGGCCTAGGGGGTTGTTGGTCACAGAAGTTGAGGATGGGTACTTGTTTCTTCTCCCATGAACAGGACTTAGGTACAGACACTTCCAAGAGAGGGAGCCAAGGGCGGGTCACTTTTTGGAAAGACAAACCAAAACCACATGTCAGAACATTGGCTGCCAAGTTCCGTAAAGGGTGGGAACCAAAGCAAGTAAAGTAAGAGAGGAGAGTGCTCAACTTTGTAGTACCGCCAGTCAGTGAGCCAGCCATCAAACTTTTTATAGTACAACAATAAAGGAGTGGATACAGACGCTGGCCTTGTGTACATGTAAAAAGCACAGTTCATAGCATAAATGACCAGTTCGGAGAAGATAAACTAAAAGATACTTAATTGTATGTAGATACGCAGAAAAGAGTCGTTGTAGTTTAATATCTATATTATGCACCCCAGTACCATCTGTGGGCGGTAGTGTTAGAAGATTTCAGAGGTACATAATGGGTCAGGGGACTGGACCTCACAAGTTTTTATAGCCTGAAGAAGGTACAAAGGTAATTGAAACTCACATTTTACAAAGGTAATGAATCACGTAAGTAAGTTAAATTTTACTTCCGTGAATTAATTACTTACTTACGTTGTATACATGGTTACAATAATTGAAAGAATATACAGAGTAATCTGCATTCACACGTCCACTTCCGGTCACTACCTGTTAGAGCTATCGGTTGCAAATATTAATTGTTGGTCACTCACACCCACACACAAACACACAACAACATATCACAACACGCACACCACACACACACACACACACACAAGAGAACACGCAATCACAGAAAGAAGGGTGAAGAGTTAATTTCATTGGATATCTTACATTTCGTATAATTTTATTGTGATCTGATCCTATCTTTAATGATAATGTAAAATAACTAGGTTACTTTATTCAGGTTAATTAATTATTTTAAATAATAGTGTATTACAAAAGACCTCAATAGTAAATAAGTCACCTTGAATATTTTTGGGTTATTCTTATGTAATTTACAAATATGCTTCTAGTGATTAATATGTGATAACTGTATTTATGTGTACTCGTACCTAATAATCTTAATTACTCACAAGGCTCAACTTAAGCTCTACATAGCTGGAGAGAAGCCACACCACAAGCACTATTAAGGGCTCTTACATAGTGGAGAAGCACACACTCACAACGGCACTTTAGGCTCTATATAGCTGTGAAGCCACACACACCAAGGCATTTAAGGCTCTACATAGCTGGAAGAAGGCACCACACACACAAGGGCGCAATTTAAGGCTATACATAGCTGTGACGAAGCCACAACTCAAGAACTCAGGCTCCTACATAGCTGGAAGAAGCCAGCAAACACATGGCACTTAGGTCTCTACATAAGCTGGGAGAAGCCACACACACAAGGCAAATTAAGGTACTCATAGCCTGGTGAAGATGCCACACACACAAGGCCACTTAAGGCTATTCATAGCTGGGAGGAAGCCACACACACAAGGCATTTAAGGCTCTACATAGCTGGTGAAGGCACACACACAAGGCACTTAAGGCTCTACATAGCTGCGAGAAGCCACACACACAAGGAACTTAAGGCTCGCCCTTAGCTGGTGTAAGAGAAGCCACACACACAAGGCACTTAAGGCTCTACATAGATGTGCAGAATGAAGCCACTAACCACCAACAGGCACTATAAGGCTCTACATAGTGGAGAAGCCACACACACAAAGGCTATTTAAGGGCTCTACATTGCTGGAGGAAGCCACACACACAAGGCACTTAAGGCTCTACATAGCTGGTGAGGATCAGCCACAACACACAAGGAACTTAAGGCTCTAATAGCTGGGAGATGCGACACACACACAGAGGCAATTTAAGGGGCTCTTCTAGCTGGACGAAGCCACACACACAAGGCACTTACAGGCTATTCATAGCTGGAGAAGCCAACCACACACTAGGCACTTTAGGCTCTACATAGAGCTGGTAGAAGCCACAACATCAAGGCTCTTAAGGTCTAATAGCTTGAGAAGCCACACTCATTGGCATTTAAGGCTCTACATTGCTGGAGAAAAGCATCACACAAGGCACTTATGGCTCTAATAGCTGGAGAAGCACACACACAAGGAACTTAAGGCTTCCTATCGCTGGATAGAAGCCACATCTCTCAGGTCACTTACAGGCTCTAGTATAGCTGGAAGAAGCCACACACATCAAGGCTCTTAAGGCTTACATAGCTGGTGAGGAAGCCACACGACCACATCGGCACTTAAGGCTCTTACTAGCTGGTGAAGCACACACACAAAGGCTACTTAAGGCTATACATAGCTGGAGAAGCCCACACACAAGGCACTTAAGGCTAACATAGCTGGAGAAAGGAAGCCACACACACAAGGCACGTGAAGGCTCTACATAGCTGGAGATGCACACCTCAAGGGATCCTTAAGGCTCTGCATAGTGGAGAAGCCACACTCACAAGGACACTAAGGCTCTAATTAGCTGGAGGAAGGATGCACTCTCACAAGGCACTTAAGGCTTACATAGCTGGAGAAGCACACTACTCCATGCACTTAAGGCTCTACATAGCTGGAGTATAGCCACACTCACAGGACCTTAAGGTATACATAGCTGGAGAAAGAAGCTATGTAGAGGTGAGGGTTATTTATCAGAAGTGGGGGGAAAAGAAGAGAGGGGTTTCAAAATGCTGATTTTAAATTTTACCTAGAGGACTCAACTACAGGATTGTAGTATGGGCAGGGGGTGGCATTTATGATGGGTTGAGATTTGAGGAATTTTTGAAACATCAGATTAGGGTATTCAAAATCGGCAATTGATGCTGCGAGGGTTTGTGGGGGGCTTGATGTGTCTTATTATGGGGGGACCGTCATCGAAGTCTGTCTTGTGGAGCAGGGGACACATTGTAGGGCAACAGAAATGATGAGTTTGCTGGTACAGGAGCATTGGAAGGATATAGTCAGGGGCAGGTGCTTTCCGTCAACATGAGGGTATGATTTATTATGCGGATGCGTGGTACGAGGAAGATTGGGTAAAAGTGTGGGGGTTAATTTTGACGGCATTAGGCACGATTGGTGACTGGGTGGCTAAACTGTAATCTAGTGCTTATGGGATCGATTGAAATTGAGTGGGAATATAAGTGAGGATGAGATTAGGTTGGCGTGGTGTAGATGAGTATGGGTAAATCACCTGGGTATTTGGACGCATCCCTTGGTAATTTTTATAGTGGAAAATTGGGAGTGTTTTGTGTGGTTTTTTAGTGGAGTTATTTAAATGCCATGGAAAACCAGGGGCAGATGGCGGTAACAGCTGACGGGAATGGGGGTTGTGGTCATGGTCCCTAAAAAGAGTCTTGTGAATGACTTCCATTCGATCCCTTTAATGTGTGGTGATTACAAGATCTTGCTAAGTGTTAGGAAATAGGTTGAAAAGGCTGCTTCTTGCCAGAGTTTTGGAGGACGAGGGTCATTATGGAGTGCCTGGGCGTTCGGTGTGTGTGGGGCAGGGGATTATATGTAGGTTTGTAGATTGAAAGTGGGGGGGAAACATCAAGGGTGGGATTTTTGCATTAGATTGGAATGTGGCATATGACTGTCGTGGAGCATGAGGCATTGTGGAAGTTTATGCAATGGCAGGGGTTTGGGAGGGAAATCGTCAGTTGGGCTAAGGTGTTGTTATGAGCAGGCAATGGTTAGGGTGCAAGTGAAATGGTAGATTAGGTCAACCTGTGAGGATGGAAAGGGGTTTAAGGCAGGGTTGCCCTGTGTCACAGCTTCTCTTTGCACTGCTCCAAGAACCCATTCTATAGCGCTGTGCGTTGGGGTGTATGGGAAGGGATGGAGAGGGATGGGGTGTCTGTGGAACCAGGGATCGTAGGATTTGTTGATGACACTACAGTGCTATTTAGAGGGTCTGAGGATTTATGTAGGGTTAGTGAGTTGGTGGAGAGTTTTTGGCATTGCAATGGGGATGACACTTAATAGGGATAAGTCGATGTTATTGAGGGTGATGGATGGTGTGGGTGGGGTATTCGAACAGGGTGATGGTTGGCCCCTGGTAAGTAGACTTAAGGTATGTGGGGTTGTTCACATGGAAAATCTCCTGGAGGCATGGAAGGTGAATTCAAAAGAAGCAGTGGATAGGGTTTTGGGTAGATTGGCGGGTTTGCGTATAGGGAGTTTGATGCTGCACCAGCGTGCTATTGTAGTGAATGTGATATTGTATGGTAAGCTGTGGCATGTGGCGGGTATATATCCCTTGGAAACATGTGATGAGAAGCGTCTGTTGAATCGCGTGTATCAATATATTTTGGGTTCGGGTTGTGAATGGTTGTCGAGAGATGTGTGTCTACCGGTACACCAGGGAGGGCTGGGGTTAATGGCACTGCATCAAAGGTTGTTGGGTATGTATATTAAACACAGTTATTTGAGGGAGGGTAGAATCACAGGTACGGGCTTGGCATGGGTGAGAAGGGACTTGGTACATTGGGTGAGGGGTAGGGATGTTCAGGTGTATGAGGGAATTTTGAGGTTGTGTTATGCAAGGGAACCACACGGGGTTAAGATAGGTACACTGGCTCAGGTGGGTGGTGGGGAGGTAGTTGCTAGGGTTGTGGGTTTGTATCCGATGTATGCATGGAGTGATATATGGGGGCGCCTGAGAGGGTTTCGATTAAAGACTGGTGCAGGAGGTGATGTTTAAATTTCTCCATAATATATTGCCGTCAGGGGAGGTGTTAGGTAATAGGCGTGTGCAGGAGGGACGGGAGTGTTGTGAGTGTGGGGATATTGACACTGTTTTTCATGCAGTATATTTTTGAGCAAGGTTGGGACCAGTGAGAGAGTGGTTTAGCAGGGTTTTACTTATGGTGGGTGGGGGTGGTATTTGTGTTTTACGTGCATTGTGCTTGGATGTGGGGGGTGGGGGTGCCGGTACAGAATGCGATGCGATGGGTTATCTGGTCGCAGACTTCGGTTATACTTCGTGGGTTTTACAGAGTGCGCCGGTGGGGGAGCGAATTAGGGCCCTGGCAGCGATATTTTATGGGACACAAAGGAGGAATAAGGATATCACTGGGAACAGATGGTATTCGCTTTTTCGGATGGATATCATAGCTTTCGAGTGGAGGACTTATGGGCGTTACAGATTCAGGGGACATGGCGAAGCTGGCTTCTTGAGGAAGGCGCGGGCGTGATTGGTGCATTTGGAGGACAAGAGTGTAATGCGTATGTGTGGGTTAAGTCAGTGGCTTGGTGTCAGGGAACTTACAATGACATGTGTTATGCGAGGTGGGGGTTGTGACCTGGTTGTGGCTAAGTTTATGATTCTTCTTATTTTACTGTTGGGATATGCGATACACAGGGGTTGTGAGGCGGCCAGATTCCCGTCAGGAATAAGTAAGTAAGTTTATTCAGGTATACACAAATACAGTTACATAGAATTATCATACATAGCAGCATATTGTGTAGAGAACCTGGGATAACCCAAAAAAGTCAGACAGAGTGACTTATTTCCCATAGGGGTCCTTTTACCTTATTAATATAATATAAAGGTTATAATATTTTCTTGTTATTCTATAATGAAGATAACATCTTATTATCATACTAAAAAGACTATCTACTACACGAGGGTCGTTAAGACTATCTACAATATGAGGGTCATTACTAGGAATAAGGTAAAATTTACAAGTATGTTAGCTAAAAAATAGAAATCATTCCCCTCCCTTTCTGTAGCTACATTCATAAAACACCTTTTGGCACTCTTCTTGAACTGGTTCATGTAGACTGCTTTGACATGTCGGAAGCCCGTTCCTTTCCCCTTTATTGCTGTACAAAAAGGGGTGTTTAAAGCCGGGCCAATGATGGGGGTACTACAAAGTTTTTCTTTTTCCCCCCTGTCAATTGTTTTCTTTCCCCAACCTTGACCAAATTACAGCAAGATTTCTGGACACTTGAGCAATTTTTAAAACAGATTTAGCTTCAGTTGTTTTACTCTGTCTTAAACATTCGCATATCCAATTTGGCTGTAATTTATCCTGGCCCATTTTCTTTTGGTCCACCCCAGGATGAATTTTAAACGTTTTTTGTTCGGGGTGATTTGCAGCCCCTTTTTTCATTTTTTTGTAAAGGGCAAGAAACCATGAAGGCAACAAAAACCAATGGCATTGTATAAGGGCTAGACTAGGGTCCCGAGCCTCTAGGTAACACTGTGCTTGTTATACAGGAACTTCAGCTGGCATTCCTTTCTTTACTAACTTTTTCCCATCAATTCTCCTGACATGCATGGGTCAAAGGGGATTCCCGATATTGTACGAAAAACCCAAAAAGGATGGCCCCCTTTACCGAACATTAAAATTATTTACCCTCTCATTTTATGTTTTCCCAAAGAAAGGGCTTCAGTTTTCCCGAGGTGTAATGATATTTGTTGTCACAAACCCTTTTTGCTGCGGGACCCCGTTCCAGTGTTAAAAAAACGCTATATCTTTTTGGGCTTTACCGGGCACTAACAGAGCACTTCATCTGCATACATAAGTTTTTGCACTTGACACTGATAGGCAGTCTTTGACTAACTAAGAATAATAGGGACCCAGAATACCCGGGGGGAACTCCACATTTTATGGGCGGGGTTCTGATTCCGTTTTGTTGATTTTGACAATTTTCTCTGTTGTAAGGTAGGACTTAAACCATCTACAGAACCATACCGAAGTTGAAGTTTTGTAATAATATATTTAGGTTGGACATATCGAAGGCCTTTTTCAGGGCTAAGGTTTCCATACCTTTGAGGTTCCCCCTTTTACATTTGAGTTCTCAGAAAACCATCAATTAATTTTGGGGGGTATCGGGTTTTTAGTAGGACTTCTAAAGCCCGATTATGCTATGGGAAAAGTTTTTCTCATTTTGGTACTTTCTACTTTAGAGACACCGCCCCTCTAAATTTTGGATATTAACTGAGTAACTAACAACCTATATTGCTTACATCAGCCTACTAATTTTTTTTGAAGAAAGAGTTTACCTGGGCTCCTTGAACCCCTCGGTACGGTATTAGTGGGGATTGATAATTTATTAGTTTAGAAATGGGTTACAGTTCAGAAGCACCATCTTTTAGGAACTTGGACGGGATTTATCAGGGCCTTGCTCTTTTTGGGTTTTAACCTTGTTTTTTTGAATAAAGTATGAAAACATTACTAGTTGACAACTGTTAGGGGTTACCCCTTTATTTTTATAGATGTTTGAAACTTATCAATCTGTTTAAAGGGATTTATGCAGCGGATTTACTTACTAGTGTTATGCAACAGATGTTAGTAGGAATTAAAGCAATTGGCACCTTAGATTTTCGTGGGATACCCCATTTTCATGTAGACATGTTAAAACCCACACTGGGCTTATGGCTATACCCCAACTGTTTTAGTTGTTTCCCGAGCTTTCTGGGTTATGCTTATACCTTTAATTTTTTGAGCAATTGTTTGCCTTTTGCTCCATTTTTAAATCTCTGCACTTGTTCCCAAAACCCTTTTGGGAAATTTATTTATGCTGCAATATCCGTCTTTTGTTTAAATCTTTTTAGCAGCTGGTCCTGAATTTTATATTATCTAATATCTCAGAGTCATCCAGGGTTTAGTTCTTTGTTTAATCCTAACCTCTTTAAGGTGCAATTTTATCAAGGTGGGAGTGAAAATTTTTTTGAATTTTTCCAGGATGTTTACGTCCCAACTTTTTATCTCTTCCAGTCATAATTGTTAGCCTTTTTCCCGTTTTCTTTACTTAGTTTCTAGTTGACCTCATTTTTAATTTCTTGTGTAGGCAAACCTACCCTAGTGATTTTCCTGGTGCAGTAAAGATGAAAAGATCACTAAGGGCCCGTGGTAATGACGCCTGACTGACAAAATGTTCTAGCGCGGTTACAAATATGTGGTAATTAGGGGGGCTGGAACTGTGGATCCGGTTGGGGTATTTAAATTTGTTGAGAGTAAATATTTTTAAAACCTAGAATTTGCTTATATCTTTTGCATAACCCAAATTTTGCTGCTAAAAAAAAATTTTTAAGGGCCCCCCCTTTATTATTTTTCTAAATTTTTATTCCCCAATTCCGGAAAAGACTGGAAAATTCTTTTTAAGAACGGGCCCTGGGTGGGAGGGTTTGGAAAACTATTTCCCTTTCTAAGATGGGGTTTAGTCTTGGGAAGCAGCATTTTCAAACCATAAATCCCCTTTTATTGTTTTTTAAATCAGGTTTTGGGGTTTTTGTAAGCTAAACCCAAAAAAAATTTGAAAAACAAAAGCCTATCCTTGTTCCCCCAAAAGGGCCAAATGATTCGAACAGGCGATGAATGACATGCCCATGCACTCTCCCCCAGGGCCGACCAGGGAAAACTCTGGGGTTCTTTAAAGAACTGCAAAACCCCTATCACGAGCCTTTTTCCATCCTTTTGGAGAGGGAGCAGGGGACACGGGGGTGCCCCACATTTTACTAAAAACAACAACATAGCCCCACTCCAAAAAGGGGGGCATTTTAAAGAAACAGAAAAAGACTACGGGAACCTTTTAGAAACTAACATCCCATATCATAAAAAATCTTTGAAAGGGTCCTAAGAAGCAAGATAAACCACCCATGAGAAACCCAAATTCAGTTCACAACCCAGGGCAACAGGGGTTTTTAGAACAGGCCCGCTCCTGTCTGTCTCAACAAAGGGAAATCATTTTCCCGAAAAGGGTCCTAAATGCACTAGAAGACAAAAAAAAATTTGCAGATGTAATATATCCCAGATTTGAAAAAACCCCTTTCGAAAGGGTTTTTGGGGACCATGGGGTAAAAACCCACAAAAAGGGCGTGCTAAAGGAAAACGGGGAAAAGTCGGTGGATGGATCTAAAATTTTTTCCCTCACTAAAAAGAACACAGAAAATTTGTCGTCAACAGAGTAAAGTCCGAGGCAGCAAACGGGAAAAGCTCTGTTCCAAAAGGCACAGTACCGCCCCATCTTGTTCCCCCACCCACAAAACCCGGGACATAGACAAGGATGTCACCACTGCACCGGTCTTCCCTTTCCCAGATGACACCCGAATCTGCATGACAGTGTTTTTCCCATTGCAGCCCACTGAAAGGGGCTCCGGGCCGGCCCATCAAAAAAAACTTTCAGGGGGCGCAAAAAAAACAATATAAAATTTTAAAACGATGAAAAAATTTCAATTACCGGGAAAAGGGTAAACATGAGGAAATTAAATCTTCATCAGAGTACAAAAAAAATTTAAGGCCACAAAATAGGGGCGAAAAAACCAACCCGTAAAAGACCGGGGAGTGATTATGTCGGACGATCTCAATTTTCAAGGAGATAAATTTGTATCAATCGCTTCGGGCTGAAAAATGTCAGGTTTGGAAAAAATTAAAACCCTTTTCAAAACTAGGGGGGCCCCAACCCCCATAAAGCCCACTCTTCAGGTCACTTGTTCTATCTAGTGGAAATTGCTGCCCACTAACAGCCCCTTTAAAGGGGCGGGGAAATTGCCTACCTAGAAAATGTACAGAGAACTTTCCCCCTTTTGCGCATAACAGATAAAAAAACCTCAATTACGGGAAAAAACGTTTTAGGTTTTTAAACCTGTAAATTCCCCCGGAACGCAGGAGGGGGAGATACATATTATATACACCTGGAAAATCCTAGAGGGACTAGTACCGAAATTGCACACGAAAATCACCACTACGAAAAACAAAAGGGCTTGGGAGACATTCACCATCCCCCCCAAAGAAAAGGGAGGGGTGTCACTACACTTTTAAAAGACCAAACAATAAGTGCAGGGGCCCGAGACTGTTTCCCCAAATGCCCCCCCCCAGCACACATAAGGGGGGTTACCAAAAAAACCCCGGCAGTCTTCAAGCGGGACTTGGGGCAAAACACCAAAAGTCAGTTTTCCGATCAGGGGCCCGGGGGGTGGCCGTACGTTTGGTTTGCTTTCAGGGCCCCAGCAACCCGCCTGGTTTTTTTAGGCTCGATCCCCCCAGGGGGCCGGGGCCAGACCGGGCCGCGGGGGCGTTGACCCCCCCGGGAAATCTCTCCCCGGTAAAAATCCCGGTAATTTTTTAATGTGGGCACCTTTCCCCAACCCCCCTTTTTGCTCCTGTCTTTAACATTTTATATTGTAACCTTTTTTATTTTGACCTCGTCTCAGTCACTTTCCCCCCAAACCCGGATTCAGAAGGGTGGTTATAACTGCCGCCCTAATTTTGGGTTTGCTAGAAACCCAAAACTCTGCCAAAATTTTTGGGAAGGGAAGAGATCTTTCGTTTACATTTAATGAAGTGAAAGCCTTTTTTATAAAACAATTTAATCATCAATATATGGCAAAGGGTTTTTTTGTATTAAAATTAGGGAAACAAGCATCATTGCTAAAGGGTAATAAGCCAAAGTGCATTTTTTTGACACAAAATGAAATTTTTGGGGACCTTTTCTTTTAATTATACATACATCCATCATTTCACCCACCCCCTTAAAACATTTTACCTAAGGGCCTTTTTTATTTTTCCCCCGCATACTTTAGTACAGGTAAGTACCTGTTTGGTAGTGTTTTAGATAATAATGACTGTGTTGTCTCAATTGACCTATGAAAGCAAATTTAAAATTTGGGGTTTAAAAGGTTTTCATTTCTAACTTTCTAGACCGTCATTATACCGTTTATTTATCTGTTGTTTTGCCTCCCGCACAATAGTTTTAGGTCCTGGTTTTAAAATTTTATATAAACCCCTTAAGAGCGCTTTCAATAAGAAGCTTTGTGCCACTGTTTTTTTTTTGGGTATTCGGGGGTGCCATACCTTGCGGCGAGATTTACATTTACTTTTTTTGGGAGGAGGTAACTGTTTGGGGTTTTTTTCTGTCCAGGGTGCTGTTTTTCTCTATTCAAACCTTTTTCCCCCCCCAAAACTGATTTCTTTCTTCATGGAAAGATTTAAATAAAAAATTTTTGGGGAGCCCCTTTTCCCCCCCCAAAAAAATGCCCTTTTCACTCTTTTCACCCTTTTTTCTCATATACAAAATTTTTTATTTCTCTTTTTCCCGTCAATTAGCAACCCCCAGATCTGATTTTGCAATCACCAAATAAAGGGCCCGAGCTTGCTACCCCCGGGAATTTTACAAGACTTTCAATCCCCCCAAGCCCCTTTGGGGCAGGGCAGAAGGGCAGACCCCGAGGCCCTAGCTTCTTCCTACAGCCCCGTGAGGGCGGGGGGGAAAAAATTTTTTGGCGGGGCCCGGGGACATTTGGGCTCAAAAATGAGGGGGGGGGCTTTTTAAAACCCCCTCCCATGAGAGACTTAGGGCTCGAGGAAAACCCCCTCAAATAAAGGGAGCCAAAGGCCCGGGGCCCCAAAACTTTGGGGGAAAAAACCCCGGGGGGGGGTGAAAAAAACGGGGAAAAAAAAAAAAATCACAACTGAAAATTTCTAAAAAATTTTTTTTCTTTAAAATTTCCCCTTTACTGCCCCACTTTTCCCTTAACTTCACACACCCCTTTCCCGTTAACCCCCTTTTTCACACATCCCTTCCCACCTCACTTCACAGGGCCGGTTTCCCCTTTTAATTTTTACTCCTTTCCATTTGGAGGACCAGAAAGTTTTAAAAATGGTTTTCCCATCCAAATCCCCCCAATTCCATTAATCAGGGTTTGTGTCGGGGTTGTTGACTCCCGACTGGCTGCTGACCACCCTTTTTTTAAAAAACACTGGGGGAAGTAAAACGCCCCTAAACCTGACTTTTCTTGAGTTTAAAGATAATTTGGCTTTTCTGCTATGTTCTCTCATGTACATGGCAGCAAATTAGGTAGCAGAAATTACCTTGACTGTTTAATATTCATTTCTTTCCCCACGATGTCACTGAGGGTAACCGTCCTTAAAATTGGAGTTTTGTACTGTTGATTTGACGTTTTTCCCCTGTTTTTCCCCTTCGTTTCATGGTACAGGTGATTTGATGGGGAAAAGGTGATTGAGGTGGAAGGTGACATGATGTTATTGTGTTTTTGGTCTGTGGGGGCAGCGAGGATAATACTCCCACCACTCTTGGGGCCCTTAACAACAACAAAGTTTGGTGTGTGTCATGGGCCCCAAACAGGGTGTGTGTTTCTCTCCCCCTTATTATATATATTTTGTGATGCAGATTAATGGTGATTTTAAAATTGGGGCCCTGTATTTTATAATTTTTCTTTTTGATTATGCAAATCCCACCCCGTAAAAAGCCTTTATTAGTGTACTAGTCATTATATTTTTTTGGTTTGAGAATATTTTGAGTTTCTAGTTCATAAAGCCTAAGATAAGGGGCTGTGTTTCTTACAAAAATTTATTGAACGGGGAATCCTGGGTCCCTGGTGGTGAACCCTTGCGCAGACTGCATCAAAACTGGAGCGTTTACTGAAACCGGGGTGGCTGTGCCCCCAGCTTATCAACGGCTGTCGGGAAATGGAAGCACTGGTTTTAAGACTTTCGAAAATTCTTGGGACCCCTTCCAAAAAGAAGATCTAGATAAATAAGCTGCTCATAAATTTTGGTCCCCAAAGATATATGAGGCATTTCTGGGTGTAAACCTCGAAAGATGTAAAAAACCCCTAAAGTTCAGTATATTAAACCTACAAATGAAACTTTGCGCTTCCCCTTTTGAACTCCCCGCCCGATTGAGAACCCTTAGGGAATACTTTCAAGCACTAAAAAATTTTAGGTAAGGACTGTCATTTCCCAAGCAGTGACAGCTGCCCAGTATTGTGAAGAGTCCATCGGGGTTGTTTTACAGTGGCCTGCAATCACCAATAATAAGGACGTTTTTTGGAGAAAAAAACTCTGATTAGCCGTGCCTTTGCCCAGGCAGAGCTCTGATTAAACCCAGAAGAATTTGAAGATACGTACCCTCAGCCTTCTCGAGTGGTAGTGCTGAAATTTCCCTGCCCAGATTCAATGAATTTTACTGTGGAACCTCCCTCAGTGCCCAGCAGCGCAGGTACGGTGTGTTTTTTTTCGGGGTTTTTAAAGACACCCAGTAAAAGTGCCCTGCCGTGAAGCAATGTGCCATAAAGGCCACAAGGGTCACTTTGCAAAGTAGTCTTTGCTAATGCTAAACAAGGCTGTCCCTCCACCATTCCAGTGATCTGCGACTCTAGCAACGAACTTTGCGGCTACCCCAAAAATTCATGTAAAAGGCAGTTGTGAAAGATTAAAAAGGAACAGAAGTAGATGGCCTTATTATGTGGAGCCCAGGAGTTTCAAACCTTGATTATTTAAAAAGCCCTCCTTGGGACTGAAATCATATCGGGACCGTTTCCATGGCATCAATCTTCTTATTCGCCCTTGGGTTTTGTAGGTAAAATCTCAGTTTTTAATGGAAAAGGATTATAAAGTTACATTTGCTTTCTGCCCAAATGTGCTCTGTGTTACCCTTGGTCAGGACTTTCAGAAGCTGCGGGTGTGTCCTTAAAATTTGGAGGTGAACTGCCTCCTCTTGTTGTCTGTGGACTTAGCACTTTAAGGGTAGACCCCCAAGTGTTTAAAAATCTTACCGCGTTTTGCTCCTATTGCTAAGTCAGCCGTTTTTCTTATGAGGATTGATGTTCTTGAAAAAGAAATAGAGGCTTGCTGAAGGGGGTATTTTAAAAACCGAGTGTTTTCCCCTTGGCGTGCACAGGTTTTTGTTGTTAAAGATGGTTATGGAAACGGAGGAGGCTATCGTTTATTGAGACAATCAAACATTTAATTCTTAGGGTCCCTCACTCGAATTGTGTCAGTGAACAAAATTTTCAGTATATGTGTTTAGCCAATTGATCTACAGAGTGCCTATCTCAAGTCCCATAAGGAATGAAGTAAAAAACCCTAAAAGCGTTTCAGGCTAGTGATGGCCTTTTATTAGTTTAAGGTCCCTTTTTGGGGTCCCAATAGGGTACCCGTTCCAACGATTTGGATTTCCCCATTCAGGAAGAGCAAATTGGGAATTTCGGTATTTAGATAAAGTTACCATTTTTTGGGAAGACCCGGGGAAAATGATGCAAAACCCTTTATAAGTTTTTGGAAGCCGCCAAGAAGAAAAATATCAGTTTTTTAAGGGAAAAGTGCACTTTTTCAACTAAAAGGGGTTGATCTTGGTTATGTAGTGGAAGGGGTTCAATATTCCGACCTGAACGACTCGACCTACGGGGAATTCCAATGCCCCAAGACAAAAGTCCCCGAAGAATCTTGGGCTCTTTGTTTTTACTCACAATGGATTTTAAAAATATTCAAGTAAAGTTGCCCCTTGAGTGCTACCACATTTCCTGTGACAAAGGAAGCAGAAGCCCCTTTCCATCTCTCAAACAGGACATTGAAAATAGTAGTTAAACATTGATGAGTCCCTCCATTCGAAGTGGAAACTGTGCATCTGACTTGCCTTTGCGCGTCTTACTCAGGCAGGACGCCAGTAGCCTTCTTTTCGGGGAACTTTTTTAAGGATCAGAGAAATGTTTCGTGCTGTAGAAAAGGAACCCGGCCATCTAGAGCGTTGCCCCTGGAGGCATTTTTTAACTGGTAGCTTTCACCCTAAGGGGCTAAAAAACGGTCCTGGTATTGTTTGACAAAAAGAACAAAAAGGGTTTAAAGAATGACAAAATATTCCCGGAGGATGGAAAAATATGTGTTATGACTTTGATATTCTGTACCGACCGGGTCAAGGAACATTACCCGATGCTTCTCTAGGTCCCCTGTGGGGGCGCATGTCTGATTTGCAATCATCTCAGTGTCACAAGGCTTTGTGTCACCAGGAGTTACCGCCCGACCATTTTGTAAATCAAAGAACATGCCCCATCGTGGAAGATGTGCAACAATGTCGAGCTGAGGTATGTGCAGGTGCAAGCCAAACTTTCATCAGCCGAGAAGACTCTTCATAAAACACCCAGCCTTTCGAAAGATTGAATATAGTTTCAAAGGACCTTACCAAGCACAAATCAGAATAGGTATTTCCTTAATAGTAGATGAAATTCAAGTTTCTTTTATTCCCCCGTACTTGGCTGCTTTAATGTTATTGTTGTCTTTCCCGTTGTTCTTATTTTTGGTATTTCCGCTTTATCCATTCGACAGGGGTCCTCTTATGAGTAACGAACTTCAGGAGTTTTTTGGGTAGAAAAAGGGATTTCCTGCAGCAGAACAAAAGTAAACCCCCAAGGCAATGGTCAAGTGGAGGGTTCAAATTTTATTTTGGAAGGCAGTTACAATGACTTGAAGTCGCGCAATCTCCTGTTTAACCTGGCAAACTGTCCTACCTGTGCTTTCAATTTTTTGATCATTGCTGTGCCCCAGTACTAAGAACCCCATGAAGACTCCTAACTTTCACGTCGTTCCTCTTGGGGCCTCCCCTGCCCACTTGGGTTTTGTTTTTGGGACCCCTTCTCTGAAGAGTCCGTAGGATGACAAGACGGATCCTTTGTGGAAAAAGGTAGAGCTTGCAAGCTAATCCACATTCGCTTAAATTTTACCAAAATGGTTTAGAGACTACAGTATTACAAGACTTTTTGCCCCGTTGAAATCCCCCTTGTGTGGAAATTTAAGATACACCAATAATGGAAAGATGCTTCGTTTTTCTTTGGAAAAAACCCCTTTAGGATACCCCCATGGAAAAAAGAGGATTCTGCTCCCGAATTAACAAACCCACTGGAAAAATCGAACCTGGTGAAGAGGTCAAGGGTACGAAGGTCGGGACGTGTACGTCGCCCACCTAACGGTTTTGGGAGATTACTGTCTCGAATTTTGGGGGGGGATTGTGTGATATGGTCCGTGGGGGCCCGCAGCAGGATAATATGACCCCCTCTTGGGGCCCCCTTTCAAAAACAAAAAGTTGGTTGTTTTCATGGGCGCCCAAAAATGGTGTGTGTTTCTCCTCCCCTATTTTTTATATAATTAGTGATGAATTTCTTTGGGGAGTTTAAATATGTGGCCTGTAGTTATAATTTTCTTTGACATAGCAAGACATCACCTCCCCGTAAAAACCATTATTAGTGTATATCTTTTTTTTGTTGTTAGAAGTATATGAAAATTCTATGTCAAAAAAGCCCAGGATAAAGGGCCCGGTTTTTTACAACCTACGTCAAAGATGAACGAGTCAAGTGGAATTTCATTCCTAGTTGTAGTTGGGAGCGTTGGTGTTTTGGGTGCCCGGGCGCCAGTTTAAAATGCCGTTCTTTCCCTCGTTCGGCATGAGGAAAAAAAATCCCACGACTGATTTCCCTTGGAGTTTTGTTGATCGTTTTTGCCATGTTGTCTTCCCCTTGAAAACGGTGCGTTAAATTTTGGGGGTCAGTTATTTCAATGTAATGGAAAACATTTTGTGTCGGGTTGTCTGGCCCAAGTCTGGTTCACGTTGGCAGCAGTCGGGGTTTACGTCTGGCAGCAGTTGGTTTTACGTCTGGAGCAAGTTGGTTCACGTCGGCAGCAAGTCTGGTTCACGTTGGAGCAAGTCTGGTTCACGTTGGCAGCAAGGGGTCTGGGGTTCAGTTGGCAGCGTTGGGACTTGAATGGATACACGTTTTTACGATTTTTAATAAAAATCTATTTTTAGGTAAAATAAAAGAGTAAGATAAGATTTCGTTCGGATTTTTAACCCCGGAGGGTTAGCCACCCAGGATAAACCCAAGAAAGTCAGTGCGTCATCGAGGACTGTCTAACTTATTTCCATTGGGGTCCTTAATCTTGTCCCCCAGGATGCAACCCACACCAGTTGACTAACACCCAGGTACCTATTTGCTGCCAGGTGAACAGGACAATAGGTGTAAGGAAACGTGTCAGAATTTCCACCCGCCGGGAATCGAACCGGGCCCTCCGTGTGTGAAGCGGGAGTTTTAGCTACCAGACCACCACAAAAAAATAAAGTTTGTAAGTTCTTTGACTGTTACAAATTATCTGCCTTTACTCCCACACAAATCACAAAATATTTGGAATATTTCCAAAAGTGCGCCATGAAAATTAAAAACAATAATTATTTTACGATTCCTGTGAATATTATTCCTCTTAATTAAGTAGTAAAGGCTCATTATAGTGAAAAAAGTCAATAATTTCCCAGATATTCGCCGGGAATGCTGGCCGGACTCCCGCCTCAAATTTTTTTTCTAGAAAATCGCGTTTGTTTGTGTTGTTTCCTTATAAAACTGGTGATCTAGTGCAGTTATCCTCTTCAAAACTCCGTTTTCTCTTACTCAAGATCACAGAATACGACATAGGAAGGAGAGGTATTTATTTATTTATTTGAAATATTGCTGGTTGACACTCCCTATATTATGGCCTATTTTATTCATTCTAGAGAATATAACATGTTTGTATGTTATTTATATTGTGTATTTTGTCATATTAGATCAATTGTGATAGATAAATAAGTTGTAGAGTTGATATAAGCGCAATAATAATGAATCAATTTCTGCTGCCTCCTTCACTTTCCAGGCACCAAGTGACTGGTAACTCTACAGAAGAAGCTTGACCTAGTGTGTGACCTTGAGAAGTTGTGGGCTCTATACGACCAGCGTGCCACTTTCACCCATATTGCCTGTGCCAAGAGAGATGAATGTGCCTTCCTCGACCCTGTTATTCACCTCTAACCTCAACTCTTCCGCCTTTTCTCTCTTATGGAATAAAGGCAGTTTCGCTGACTCAAGAGTAACAGGCTGACTCTTCCACCTCAAGCAACTGATATTGTGGAAATTTATTTGGTCCAAATAGTTCCACAGCTCAGATCCAGCATAGCCGTCTGGTCGGCTGAGCCGAGCGCCCTTAAAACCCTCCCAAACAAGGCATTCTCTGGTTGGCGGTTGTTGGTAAGCTTATTTAATTTTATAGATTTACTCTTCAGGGAAGGAGTAGGTAGGGTTTTTCTGGTAGTACACTAATATTAGGTTACTAAGGCATCTGTAGATAATGATAAAGTAGACCTAAGACCTTAACATAGGTAGTAATAGGCCGATAATGTAGGCAAACACTAGGATAAGTTAGCTAGGGAGAACTGGCAGCCCTAGCTTGAAAGGCGGGGCGCGGGTCACAAAGACAGAATAGCACCCTTCTTACGACAGACACCGACTGGACAAGACGTGCCGTGAACAGCAGTCGGCGCCCCCACGTGTCTTCACATCTGAGACCTGGGGAAATCTGGTAGAGGCACCTCGATGTACCGTAGATCTCCTCCATCAGCCCATACAGTAAGACAAGATCTTCACCTTTTCCATAGGTTCTGGCCAGTGTCTTGGGAGATTTGTGGGTTGAGTTAACTGTGGGCTCGGCGTGCTACAGAGAGAGCATGCCCAGTAAGTACCAGTGTCTCAGAGCCGTCTGAAGCTAGTGTCTGAGTTTGCATAGTTATACTAGGGGATACATACTCTCTTGTATATAGGAACTTCTGAGGTGCAGGCAGGACACTAATTACGATTGAATATTGCAGGAATTAATGCTCCCGGTTGCACGTGGTTTCTGAGGGGGAGTCCAAAGGGGCTAAAGCTAGACTTAGGAAGTTGAAGATCAGGATATATGCTGCAACACCAAGTAAGTTAGTCCTTTATACGTGCATGCAGGCGAGGTTTCTTGCAATACCAATCATTTGTGAAAATCTGTTCTATAAGCCACTTGTGAGGCTGAGGTACCACCTCAGAGCTCGGTGTCAACAGAGTTTGCCAGGGTAGGCGACTCACTTGGAGGCAGTCCACACAAATTTTCACAGATATAGAAGTGACCTATGATGTGAACAAAGTAAATGATGGTGAAAGTGAATTCCAACGTTATAGAAGTAAGGAAGCTTTGAGAAAAGAAAGAGGACTTCAAAGGAGGCTGCAAGAAGCAAACTGACCATTGAAGAACCATGTTGTAAATCTTGTAAACAAGGCAGCCAGGAAGCATACAGCACTTCGCCGTATCTCGCATCTGCTTGACAGTAGGGGTTGCAAGATCCTGTACGAGGCACAAGTACGCTCACACCTTGAGTATGCTCCACTTTCTTGGTTTGCCTGCCCCCCCCTCTCATCTGCGACTCCCTGGCAGAGTAGAGAACAGAGCAAGACGTCTCAATCTCTCACCTGGACCCATTGTGGAGAAATTTTTCTCCAGGAGGGGGGTATCAGTCCCCTTCAGCCCCTTCAGCCCCCTTCAGCCCCTTCGCCCCTTCAGCCCTCTCAGCCCTGGGGGCCACTAGAAGGGGCGAGCATCTTGTTTATGTTTAGAGTAATTGATCACAGATGCTATGCGTGGTCAATGACCTCTGCTCCCTTGCAGAGGTGTTGCAAAGTGTATTTTTATAAGAGACAGTACACTCTTACTTAGCAGGACAATTAAGGAAAATCCTGCTCCCACTTTATTACCTAGTAAAGATAAGTGTACATTGTTGTCTATGATTAAGCCCAGCAAGAAACAAAACATTCTGTTTTGCTTCATCGAGGAGTTGACAAGGAAATGCAAGGTACAAGGTCAGCATTTTTTTTTTGTGCTAGGGCAGTGATGGCTTGGGGTGGTGTATGACGCCAGACCAACTTTGACTCTACTACGAGACATGAGCCAGGATAACCAGCAAAGGACACTGATCTGTGCGTTAGTGTGAATAAAGTGTCTCACACAACACAATAACACTTAAGAGAAGTGTGATCAGCTTCTCTTGTGATACATTGTGAAAAAATTTAAAGACGAATCTTGTTGAACATAGTGTCCCAGTGTGGTTTCCTAGACAATGGAAGACGTGGACATCCAAGGACACTTCAGCTTCTATCAAGTCACCGTATCTGTCGAAGGTGTTGAGAACACCATAGCTCACCTTACAAAGAGCAAGGTATGTTATGAATTTCTTGTAGATCGGGGGATTGCGCAATTCTTGAGTCACAAGGAGTTTGTAATCAACCTATAATCGGCAGTAAGGTGTGGCTTTTGAGCCCAACCCAAGTAAATATTCGTCAGCCATCATCGAATGAAATATGCTGACATAACACCCCCTAGGGGTAATTTATACTTACAAATTGTATCTCTTGACAGCCCACTGTTGTGATGGTTTCGACAGCTTCTAGACCTCGTCTGCAGGGGCGGCTGTGTAGACGATTTGCTGTCATTTATCAGCTAAGTGTTTATATATATAATAAACACAGCAGGTAAGGCCAAAATCTCAACAGAAGCTTTGGTCGTACTCGAACCGGATAAAGACCACACTGTGGTCCAAATATGTTGTACTACAGTGCACAAATAACCTATGAGCCAAGGTCCTTCGAAAAAAGCTGTAAAACTAGTGTTTTACAATATAAATCAGTATAAATGAGTCCCTCCAGACTCAATCACAGAGAATGGGCAGCCAAAAGAAAACGGGCGCTCACCCAGCATTCACCCAAAGGAAAACTGGCGCTCACCCAGCGGACACCCAAAGAAAACGGGAGCTGGGTGACTCACCCACACCCTGCATCAACTGCTCCAATCTCGAGAAAATGCTGATTAATACAACAACTACCCAAATGATGTTGTTTGTCTGAGTGTATATATACACATAGTGTTTATAATGTTTATAGACAGAAATTAAGAGACAAGATTGTGTTAAAGTTTGTTTCTTATAGATCTCCCTGTTATTTTAAAAAGAATTATTATAAAGGAAAGCTTTAAAATATATTTTAAAACAGTGAAATTTATATTGTGTAAGTAATATTCACGTGTGATTTACAGTTATACAGTGACATTTAAGTGTATAGTGAATGAAGTGTATAAACATCGTTATTTACGATTAATCATCAGGGGCAGGGTGACACAGCAACTCTAAGCCAAAAAACATCAGCCACATGTACCCTGTACCCTCATGGTCATTAACCTGAGGTTAAGCTTAGTGGGTCAGTAGTGTCTGACTCGATTATTGCTGACTTAAGCAAAAACAAAACTCAGCTTTTTTATAGCAGTACAGTGTTTTTTAAACACTCTAAGTGTGGTGCTAGAATTTTCAGTATACCATTAAAATGGCTTGTTTGAAAACTCAGTTTCAGTCTTTTACAGACTAAGATTACACAATTAGAAAATCTTAATTCAGTCTGTATAGGATTAACTCAAGATACAAACATAGATTTTGATGATCTTGAGGTCAAGTTTGAATTATTTACACAACGTCTGGAAATAATTAATTCAGACTTACACATTATGAAAATAAATTTCTTGAATCAATCCTCTGAAGATGAAATTAAAAATGTTTTGGATAACTTTTAGTGATCAACAATTAAGGTGGACAGGAGTACAGGCTATCTGCCGTAAAACTCTGTCACAGAGACCTACTATTACTAGTGGTCAAACACCTGTTACACCTGTAACAACAAGTGTCCCATTACCAAGCTTACCTACATTGTCATTACCTATTTCCAAGGTCATAATTATGAAGAATTCATTAGTGGTTTTAAACCCATAGTAATTCACGAACTGACATTGATGAGATTGCTAATTAAATTTACCTTAAATGTCTTGTGAAGGGAGAAACCTATAAAACTGATTAAGTCTTTCCGGTGGTTAAAGGTAATTATCAAATAGCCTTACATGTCTTAGCAGACAATTATTTTGATGCTGACAAGGCTAGAGTTAGACATGCGTCTTAATATCAAGCTTGAAGCCACCAAACATTGTTATTCAGACTTACAGGCATTTAGAATCCTTAGACAATAGTCTCAGATCTCTAGGTGTAAATATGACCTAAGACAATGTGATTGGTTTATCAGTGGTATTGTACAAGATAAGTTGTCACCACAAACTATTGAACGATTAAATATTATGTTCAATAAACGCTATTTCACGTGTGAAGAAATTAGCAATGGTTTACAAACAATAGTTTCATGCATGCAAGCAACGAGAAAAGATGAAAAACCCACAAATCCAGTGGATAATAAACCTTCAACTCAGTATAAAAAGAGTTTTCCTACTCCCACTAAACCACATAATGGAAATCCCATATAGGCATTTATCAAGCTGTGAATACAATAGACAGTAAACAGACTGTCATACATAAACGTACTCCAAAATGTGTACTTTGTGATGGAACACATTGGAACAGTTTTGTATTCAATACACATCAATGGAGGCACGTAAACAACGTGTTCTCAGCTGAAAAGATGTATCAAGTGTTTAGGTGAACACAAGGGAGGAAAATGCTCATGAAGAAGTGTTTTAAATGAAAGGGGGTATGCATCATACACCCTTATGCCCAAATATTTTTGCTGAACAGCAGCAGACTTCCACAGAATCAGGAAGTCAACAAGCAACAGCATTAAATGTGAGAGATAAGTTTAAAGCAATGCTTCCGATAGCTCGAGTTGAGTTATCAAATTAAATTACACAAAACCAATGTGCTAACACTATTTGATCAAGGCTCACAAAGGTCCTTCATAAAAAGAACAGTGTTGCAGAAATGAATAAACAACCCTATGCCAAAATACAGTTAGATATAGCTGGTTTTTTCCATAATTCTGGTAAACAGACATATGACCTAGCCAAATCACTGTTGGTCTAGGAAACGGGAAAAAAAGACAGTAGAAGGTGGTAGTAGATGATTTGCCTAAATCTGTGCAGGATCCGGGGATTAAAAGAAACAGTTGCAGCACTGAAAGCAGCTAAGGTCAAGTTAGCCTGTCCTGACATACAGACGGACACAATTAGTCAATTGATTTAATCTTGGAAGTGATTATTAATCACTGTTTTGTGCAAAAATATAGTAAGTAAACATGATGTTCACTTGCTGAAAACCAGCAGGAGGCCCACATGATAGGGTGGTCCCATTCCCTCTCAAAGTGGGAAAGAAGCTAATATTGATTCAGTGGAAAATGTATAGTTACGGAATAACCACTGTTCATGTACCACAGCAAAATTATCATTACTGGAAGAAATGAATGAACCAGTTGATAAGTTGTGGGATTTAGATGCGATAGGTATTGATGTAAATAAACCAAGCCACAAGAGTCTCAGACTTAATAACCAATATTTGGACACTGTCAAATATAAGATGGACAGTATTGGGTTGGTACCATGGAAATTAATCCACCACATCTACCTAGCAATTATCGCATGGCTTTTCGGACAGATGAAAGCACAAATACATGAGCTCAGGAAGAATCCAGAGTATGACTGTCTATGAAAATATCTAAAAGAACAGTTGGACAATAAATTCTTTGAGGAAAATAGTCGAGATAAGTTGAAGACAAACGCTCATTATCTTCATTCATTCTTTTAAAGATTTGCCGGTACTTGCGGCCCGGGTCTTCTCCAGATGGTGACCCGGCGTCTAAATTATCTCCCGCACCATGGAGTCAGAAAAGATTCTGAAACCACTCCACTACGTGTTGTATATAATTGCAGCGCACGTGCAAATAAAGATGTAGCAAGTCTTAAGACTGTCTGATGACCGGACCCTCACTAACTGAGAAGCTTGGAGACGTGCTTTGGGAAATTTCGCACAAACCCCTATGCCCACACGGGCTGATATTTTCCAAAAGGGTTTCTTAAGAGTAGGACTACAAGAAATAGATAGAGATTATACTCGATTCTGTGGCCCGAATCCACATGATCTTTAAAAGTCCCCCGTGAAAATTATCGTTTCAATCGTATTATTTGGTGCAAACATCCTCTCCGTTCTTACAGAAGCTACTCTAAATAACATTTGAAGAAATTGAAAGTCCCTTCAAAGAAATCTTAAAGAAAAGTTTCTATGTGGACAATCTTCAAGGTACTGTGAAAAAAGAGGAGGATTTGAAAATCCTTATACAGAGAAGCTAACAAGGAGATGAAAGAAGCAAATATGCCTCTAAGGAATGTGGAATACAAATTCAAAACAATTAAAGGGAACTTATCAAAAAAGATTTCCCCGAAACTGAATTCCTGATTGCAACAATATGCTGGGACTTAATTGGAACACACAGGAAGATACTTTGAGTCTCAAAAAGATAAAAATAAATCATGCAGTCCACTCACTAAACGTAGTTTACTGTCAGAGGTATCACAATGTTTTGATCCTCTAGGACTCGTCTCACCAATTACCAAAAAAAAGGTAAAATGCTTATGCAAGATGCATGGAAACTCAAATTGGATGGGATGAGAACTTGTCTCTAGAATGAGTCAAGCATGGGATGAAAATCCAAGGGTTTAAACAACTTCATCAAATTAAATTTCCCAGACAAATAGGTCAAGAGGAAACAATTTTCACATTACATGTGTTTGTTGATGCGTCAAAAAAAGAGGTTATGGCGCTGTAGCTTACATGAGTAATGCTGAAGGAAGTACATAATTACTTCAAAGGCCAGGGTTTGCACCCTTGAAGGTCAGAACAGTACCACAATTGGAACTGACAGCACTCTATGTAGGTACAAAATTAGCTGTCTATCTCAACAAAGTACTTGATCATCTCACTATTGAGAAAACCGTGATCTGGAGTGATAATGAGGCAGTTTCTCAGTGGTTAAGAAATAATAAGAGTAAGTTGGTCTATGTACAGAAAAAGAGCAGCAGAAAAAAAGAGATGCAGAGAGATTATCTCTTTCTTCACGTTTTCTACCCAAGAGAATCCAGCTGACTTTTTGTTTAGTGGTGTCCCACTCAAGAAATTTGTGGATAATAAATTATGGCTCCACGGACCCAACTGGCTCTCTAATGAAAATAACTGGCCTCAGCAAAAAGCTCACATTATGCCAGAAGAAAACAGTCTGCTTGAACACAGCAGAAATAAGTTGTGTAAATACTGCAGGGCACAACAGAAAAAGTCATTGATGGGTCTAATTACTCATCTTGGGTAAACTCTTAAGAGTTACAGCTCTTGTCTTTAAATTCATTAAAGGAATTAAACCTAATTATGAATGTCTTGAACCCATTAAATACTGGTGAAACTAATACAGAAAGATGTTTTCTCTACAGAATATAAATTTCTAGAAACACAAGATAAAATCCCCAAAGAAAAACCCGTCATGATTAATTCTTTTGGACTTTATCTCGACTCAGAAAAATTTTTAAGATGTCGAGGAAGAATTCATAATTCTTCACTACTAAAGAAAACCCTACATCCAATATTGATCCCCAAGAATCATTGGCTAACAAAACTGATTGTGCAAAACGCCCACAGTAACGTGTTACATGGTGGGGTAGCTGACACACTTTGTCAATACGACAATCCTATGGATACCTCAAGGTCGACAAAGTGTGAAAAAACAAATAAAGGACTGTAGTACTTGTCGTCACTACGATATGCGAGTATGTCAGTATCCAGGTCCACCTCCCTATCCCTCTGAAAAAGGGGTTTTTCATATCACTCCTTTGAGGGTGACAGGTGTAGATTATACTGGGCCCAAAAATTTTAACCAAAACAGTTGACAAAGTTCCATCAAGGTGTACATCTGTTTGTTCACTTGTGCTACAACTAGAGCAGTACATCTAGAAGTAGCCAATGACATGTCTGCTGAAACCTTTATCAAATTATTAGAAAAGGGTTTGCAGCCAGAAGGGCATGTCCCAGACTGATGATTTCAGATAATGCAAAGAACTTTGTTGTGGTGTGCTTAAAATAAGCAAGATCTTTTGATCAACCAGAAGTACAACAGATGCTGAATCAACGCAGATGTCGTTGGAGATACATTCCTCCTAAATCTCCATGGCACGGCGGATTTTATGAAAGAATGATCGGCATTGTAAACGTTGTTTAAAGGAAGATCTTCATCGTCAGAGAATAGACTTAGAAGAAATTTTCCCTACAGTTGTGACTGAAATAGAAAATAGAGTCAACAACAGACCTCTAACTTATGTTACCGATGATCTGGACAATTTAGAAGTGTTAAGTCCATCTCATTTACTCCATGGCAGAAGGCTCGAACCTGTTCCTCCCCTGAATGATAAAGAAACATAGAGGACTACTTATTCGAACCTGAGCACTCAGAAGTAATTCAAACACCTTAATAAAGTGATTGAACGTTGGGAGAAAAATGGCGAGAGGGCTATTCACCTCTTGAGAGAACACTTTATGGATCTGGTGTTCCCGAAAATCATAATCCTTAAGACCTCGTGGACTAGTGATTATCGACAATGATGTCCGAGGTCCCAATGGCCACTTGGAAAAATTGTGACCATATATCCTGATTTCAAATGGAATCATCAGGACAGTTGATGTTTTGAGCAAAGGTGTAGTGAATAAGCGGACAATAAATAAACTAGTGCCGTTAGAATTACACAGTGTTGAAAACAAAATTAGTGATTCTCCAGAAACCACACAGACTAAAGCTGTTCAGAAAAGACAAGCAGCAGTGGTGGCGAGTGAGAAAATTAAATTAATGTTAAGTGATGAATAGTTCACCTGCAGCGAACCTCCGCCGTCCCCCAGTGTGGAGAAATTTTCTCCAGGAGGGGGTTCAGCCCCCTTCAGCCCCCTTCAGCCCCCTTCAGCCCTCTCAGCCCTGAGGGGCCACTAGAAGGGGCGAGCAATCTTGTTATGCTAGGTGAGTTAAATTGATCCCCAGATGCTATGCGTGGTCAAATGACCTCTGCTCCTTGCAGAGGTGTTGCAAAGTGTATTTTTATAAGAGACAGTACATCTCTTACTTAGCAGGACAATTAAGGAAAATCCTGCTCCCACTTTATTACCATAGTTAAAAAATAAATGTACATTGTTGTCTATGATTAAGACAGCAAGAAACAAACATTCTGCTTTGCTTCATCGAGGAGTTGACAAGGATGCAAGGTACTAGGTCAGCGTTTTTTTTGTGCTAGGGCAGTGACGGCTTGGGGTGGTGTACTGACGCCAGACTAACTTTGACTCTACTACGAGACACTGACGCCAGGATAACCAGCAAAGGACACTGATCTGTGCGTTAGTGTGAATAAAGTGTCTCACACAACACAATAAACACTTAAGAGAAGTGTGATCAGCTTCTCTTGTGATACATGTGAACAATAAAGACGAATCGTTGAACATAGTGTACAGTGTGCGTTTCCTAGACAATGGAAGACGTGGACATCCAAAGGGCACTTCAGCTTCTATCAAGTCACCGATATCTGTCGAAGGTGTTGAAACACCATAGCTCACGTTACAAGAGCAAGGTATGTTACGAATTTCTTGTAGATCGGGGATTGCGCAATCTTGAGTCACAAGGAGTTTGTAATCAACTATTAATCGGCAGTAAGGGGTGGACTTTTGAGTCCAACCCAAATAAGTATTCGTCAGCCACATCGAATGAAATATGCTGACATAACACCCCCTAGGGGTAATTTATACTTACAAATTGTTTCTCTTGACAGCCACTGTTGTTTATGGTTTTCGACGCTTTAGACCTCGTCTGCAGGGGCGGCTGTGTAGACGATTGCTGTCATTTATCAGCTAAGTGTTTATATATATAATAAACACAGCAGGTAAGGCCAAAAATCTCAAACCCATCTGGATAGATCTGTCATTCAGCAGAGCCTTCAACATAGGAGGATGTGGGTTGCCTTACTGTTTATGTACAAGGCCAAATTGTCAAAATACCACACTTGGATCCACTTCGAGGACAGCGTGAAACAAGCTTTTATGCCACAAGACGGGCAGAAAGCAGCAACTTCACTCTGGCTGTACCCTTCTCCAGAACATCACTCCATCTGAGATCATACATACACAGGATGACTCGAGTATGGAACACACCTGGTCAAGCACGTCAGGAAGTTAGAGAAAGTACAAAGGTTTGCAACAAGGCTAGTCCCAGAGCTCAAGGGAATGTCGTACGAGGAAAGGTTAAGGGAAATCGGACTGACGACACTGGAAGACAGAAGGGTCAGGGGAGACATTTATAACGACATACAAGATACTGCGGGGGGAAAAGACAGGGTGGACAGAGATAGGATGTTTCCCGAGAGGGGACACAGGGACAAGGGGGCACAATGGAAAACTGAAGACTCGACGGAA
>NC_069452.1:36231359-36289618 GCF_026875155.1 Cherax quadricarinatus | reverse complement strand
ACGGAGGATAGTGTAAACATTTTATTGTTTTAGTAAGGTTTGGCATGTTGCAGTGTGTTCCCAATTAGAGGGACAGTGATTGCGGAGATCTTAAGATGGGTGTACAAATTTTTGTGGGGTTCATGTTGTGATTGGTTAAGGAGAGAAGTTGTAATGTTACCTGTAAGTCAGGGTGGGTTGGGGTTGATGGATTTGAGAAGGAGGGCTAAATGTGTGTTTATTAAATGGGAAGCGTTGCATGAGGGTGTGAACGCGGGGCAGTTGGGAAGGATACACAACAGGCTGGGTATGTGATATCGAGGAATGGAGTTGAGGGAATGCGAAATCGTTTTGAGGGCCGTGATGTTGGTTAGGGAACTGAAAAGGTTCGTATAATGGATTTGTGTAGGTTGCTTGTAGGTAGGTGCATTGTCCCAGTTGAGGGTTTGTTCCCCATGTATGCGTGGAAGAGTATTTGGTTTAGTTTTTAGTAAAATGAAGTTAAACTCTCGGGCGCATGAGGTGATGTTTCGTTTTCTGCATGGGATCCTTCCATCTGGTGAGATACTACGAAACAGGCAGGTTGTAGAGGGTGGGGAGTGTGGTATCTGTGGAGAGGATGAGACTGCGTTCCATGTAGTTTACTTTTGTGAAGGGCTAGAGGAGGTTAGGTGCTGGTTAAGTAGGTTGGTACAGAGGGTGGGTGGCCATGGGGTGTCGGTTCTGCATGCTTCAAGTCTCGATATGGGTGGGTTAGATGAGGGTGTCATAAGAGCTTTAGATTATATCATGGTAGATTATGTTTTATATGTCGTGGGTGATGAGGGGGAGAGGGGATAGTGAGAGTGAAGGAAGGTTCTTGCGGTAACATTCTATCGTACGATGTGTCGTAACAGAGATTTGTATGGGAGGAGTGGGATCAGGCTTTCTCAGAGGGAGATAGAATGCTAACGTTAGGAATTCTCGTAAATCTGTGAATGAGAATGAGTGAGTGAAGGAGTTTTCATAGGTTGAGAGGGAGTCAGGGGGTCACAGTGGGCATGCCCCATTGGGGGGGTCGTGAGAGTGTTGGTGAATGTGGGGTTTGGAATGGATTCCTGGTTTTCATTGAGACTTTATGGCATCCACCTTGTGGTTATCTTGCCAAGTGTGGATGTAGAGCTCAAGGTCTCGTTATGATCGATATAACACTTTTCAGAAATGTAGGTATACTACTTCTCTCCTCGGAAGAGGAGCTACTCCACCTTCTAAAAAGAGACGTTCTAGACAAACTCGCTGATGAGGGCATTTCCCCCCATCCCACCTGACAACTTCCAGGCTCAGCGCTCAGTGTTTGTTGCACGCATCAACAGCATCATGCGTGAATACACTGACGTTGAACTCGCGGATGGAATCAACCAAGACAACTCCGAATTCACGGTCCTCAAGGCTTTTAAGTTTGCCAAGAACTCTGTCAACCAGCAATCGCTGAAACTTATCCTTGAGTCACCTGAAGAGGCCAATACGTATGTGACCATGGCCTGAAATGCTTCGGCACCAAATGCATGCCAGATCAAGTCAGCATGGAGAGATTCGTCTCCATTACCCAATGCTTCAAATGCTACCACTTTGGTCATAACACAAACAAATGCACCAAAGTGAATCCTATATGCAGCATCTGTGCAGATGCCCATGTATACAAGGACTGCCCTAACAGAAATAAACCCAAGTGTATCCTCTGTGATGGGTCCCACCATGCTGTCTCACCTACTTTCCCTACCAGGAAAAACGAAGTCCCCCAAAGCCCTTGAAAACAGAAAACTGACCAATGCCAAACAAAAGGCAGCTCACTCTCTCCCCCAATGTCCCACGAATCTTACCCCAACCTGCCGAACTCCAGCAGTGCTCTTACTGTCACTGCATCGCATCACAATGCCTGGATCCCCAGCCCCCAGGCCCCCCACCCAATCATACTCCAGATCCCCACCAGCCCAAGGGCCTACCTCCTACCCCATCCCCTCCGGCCTCATCCAAGAAGGGATAATAAAGAGCATGGCATACTTCATGCTGGCTAAAGAATGGTCCAAGGGCAACGACCACCTCTGCTGCACCATCCTTAATGAGTTGTTCATTGCAAATTGCAATGGCACTTCAGCCATAATCATCCCGACTCAATGCGCCCATACATGAGCCCCACAACCCATACCCCCGCACACGACCAACCATCCACCAGCATGGAACCAACAACCCCTGCATCTGTACCACTAGCGATGCACAACCAACCACCACTGAGGCTGGCCCAATGGACCAACCTGGTCCCACCGCCACCCCATGTGAGATATCCTCTGAACAAGACTTTTATCAAGACTTATCCAACCTTACTCAACCTCCAATGTCCCAATGTCGACATCGTCGAAAAACGATGAGACTGACGTCCCAACCATCCAAAACAACTCTGACCCTGTTTTGCCCCACAGGCCTTACGACGATTCAGACGATTCAGACTCGTCTTCAGATACAACCGTCACCAACAGCACAGACGATGACCATTTCTCCACTCAGAAGTCCACGCAAGACTACAATCCCCTCTCTCCCGCATTCCCAACAGAACGCGCACACAACCGCCACGAGACTGTGTCACCAAAACACCCACCTGCTGTGCCCCAGCAACTCTGCCAAACACGTACAATAATGGGGAATCACAATTCTGCAAATCAACATCCATCACTTCTTCAACAACCGTTACCTCCTTGAACTCGAACTCTGCAACCACAACCTAGACATTATCCTCTTAAATGAAACATCAGCCAGACCTGACCAGCACATAAAGATACGTGGGTACTCAACTCTTGAGAAATCCAGGGACCCAACAGGGGTGGCCATCTTAGTGAAGCAGGGGCATAAATTCCACAACATACATGTCGACGAGGACAACGTTCTTGCGGTTGAAGTGCCAACATCACATGGAGACTCCTAGTAATCACAGGGTACTTCCCTCCCAGACAACCATATATCGAATCCATTCCCTTACACCGGCTTCTCAATAGAAATATCCCCACCGTCCTAGTCAGGGACTTCAATGCCCACCACCCTGCTCTCTTTAATTGTGGAACCACCCTGCCCAAGGTGAACCCCAAGGGGAAACAACTATATCACATAATGGCGGCGAAAGACCTCAAATTCCAAGGCCCATTCTTCAAGTCGTTTGTGGGCCATCGCCCAGGCACCCCAGACGTAGTCCTCACCAACAGAGACTGTGACTTGTTCCACTGCAGAGTCTCTCCAGGTGGCAACATCTGATTTGATCACATCCCTGTGGTAATTCGAGCTGCAGTCCACTCCATTCCGTACACCACCCCCCCCCTAAACCCAACCTGAGACGCTAGGTTTCGACCCCTTTAGAGCCTTCTTAGGTAATGATCAAACCATCCGGTCACTTCCCAGTGGCTTTCAAGACAGCTAAGATCATCTTCATCGCCAAACCAAACAAGGACAACCACAATCCCGAGAACTACAGACCCATCTCCCTACTCGAAGTCACAGGCAAAGTCTTTGAAAGAATAATCTCCAACAGACTCAAACTATTACATGGAGTTCAACCACCCATTTTTCTGAAAGGCAGTTCGGCTTCAGGTCCCACTGCAGCACTCAGCATGCCATAAAACATCATCTATGATGCTGTGGCCAGCCTGAAGAAGCAAGGGAACCTGGCCCTCATCGCCACCAGGGACGTTCACAAGGCCTTCGACAGCCTTTGGCACGACGGTCTCATTTACAAACTCGTTAGACCTCCTGATCACAACTGGACCTTTCTCAGGCTCATCTACAACTTCTTAACAGGAAGAAAATCATCCCCACCTTCCACGGAGCAGAGCAACCCCCTTCACACAACAGCAGGGTACCCCAAGGCTCCTGCCTCAGCCCGTCCTCTTCAACATATACGTCAATGACTCCCCCAACCTGAACATACCGACACCATCATCACCCAATTCGCAGACGATGTCATCCATGTTGTCTCCTCCACCCCTACAGCTGGTGCAAACAAGCATGGAGAGCAATCGAGAAAATGATGAAGAACTAAATAGAACTGCCAGGTGGGAGAAAAAATGGAGAATCACAAACCAACCTGACAAAGTCCTCATCAGCACCGTTGGGTGCTTACCATCAACCATAGAAGAAAAAAGGGGCATTTCCATCAGAGGTACTCGTATTGCTATAAGAAACCCAAACAAGATCCTAGGATACGAGATAGGCAGATTACTCAACTCTACAACCACATAACCAAAAAAGTAAACTTAGCGAAAGCCGCCTTGGCCAACTTTATCGATTCAAAGCAGCCCCTCCCCACATCAAACTTCACCTGTACAAGATGATGATCGGACCTCTGCTAGAATACCCCTGCATACCCATGTCGCTCACAACCAAAACCAACATGCTCAAACTCCAAAGAGTCCAAAACAAAGCCCTCCGCTTCATCATGAACACCAGACTCAGAGACAGATCAGAGGACCTACATATACAACAGAGAATCCCTGCAAATCAACGTCGATTAGACAAACTTACTAAGAGACAACTATATGACATGCAGGAACTCTACGTGCCTGACAGAGAGAATCCCCCCCAACCAGTGAACACAACCGACTATACCATCACCACCCCTCCCCACAGATCCCAAAGAATGACCATCCAACAAAGAGTTCGACGCTTTATCCACAAGGAGAACTTCCCTCGTCCCAATATCTTAAGCGACCTCCCCGCAGAAGAAGAATGGATACCACCAGAAACCATTTCTATGTCCAGCAACACGGACAAGCCCTCCCCATCTCGGGTGACCCACCTTACCAACCAACACCTCACAACTGACCTCGTTACATCTACTATACAATACAGCAGGACACCACCTCAGTCACTGCCTTGCCAGCCGACTCCAGGTGAGCAACCAACCTCCATCGAATGCCCAGCAACCTTCGCCTGCAGCTGTGCCTCCTGACCAACCTCTTGCGAAAAAAAAAAAAAGCAATTCTATGCAGTACGCATCCTTCCAATTCAATGACGCAGTGGTATAAACACAACATAGCATTGCGAAATTGATGGGCAGGAGGTATACCTACACATATAACAACCTCTTCATAAATCACTTAATATGCACACACGCACATTCAAATTACACCTAAGTGGATAGGCCACTACCTTTTTCATCCCCACCTACCCCTCCTCCCTCCCAACCTTTCCCAAACTTCCATCCTTACCCATCCTTCTTCCCTCACTCCCTCTTACCAAAGCTCTGGTCAGAACTCGAACCTCGAGGTATAATATAGTAGGTTTTTTTTATGTATTATTTTGATGTGGATCAGGTCTTGTATGACACGATTCTTGAGTAATAAGTTCTTTGCGACATGAAGTGTGTTTTAGTTTGTATTTATGTTACGTGCTGGGTTTTTGCATGATGAGATATACTTTATATACTGTTTTGCTTTGTGCATACAGTGCATCTGATTAATGTGATTTTGTGAAACATTTTGCGTGTATGTGTGTGTGTGTGTGTGCGTGTGTGTGTGTGTGGTGTGTGTGTGTGTATCCCTTTCTATTTTATTGAGCCTTTGTCATGGGGCAGGCTTTATGTAAAACTTTCTGTATGTATGATTCCATTCTTTTTTAAGTTTATAATCATGGTCTGTACCCTGATACCGTTTTGGTGTCATTGCTAAGTTCTTGATGTTAAGTTTTAGTCTATATGGTATACAGACATATTAGACAGTTTAGTGACGTAGTCCATTTGTGTCTGAGATTTTGTATATGGGTTTATTGTAACAGTAATGCACCTTCAGTTTTTGTGTTCTAAGCTGTAATCTTTTTATGTTTATTCGTATGTGGTATATGTAAAGCTGTATTGTTAGGGATACGTACGTAGATCTACTTCACCTAGTTTATAGCTTCAAGGGTTATTTTCATTACCAAGGACAAGTTTCCTCAAGCTTATCCATATTGAACTTCATCTGCCATTTTTCAGACCAAGACATTAATTTGTCCAAATCCTCCTCAGAATGAACCATGAGGCCTATCTTGTATCATCAGCAAATTTGCTCATGTCACTTGTATTGTTTCATCAAGGTCATTAATGTAAATTATGAACAAGAGAGGGCGTAAACTGATCCTTGTGGAACGCCACTAGTGACTAATCCCCATTCTGATTTGACCTCATTAATGAAAACTCACTGCTTTCTATTGGTAAGCCATGATCTATCCATGTAGACTTTACCTCCTATACCATGAGCTGCCACTTTTCTTAAGAGTCTCTTGTGAGGTACTCTATCGAAGGCTTAACTGAAATCCAAATAAACAGTATCATATTTTTTATCTCTGTCTACTGCCTCAAATGTTCTATTGAAGAACGTCAGTAAATTTGTCAGGCAGGAAAGACCTCTGAGACTCATTAATCAAATTATGCTCTTTAAGGTGACTTCTAATAATTTTAACTATAATTGATTCTAATAATTTGCCTACTATAGACGTCAGGCTTATTGGACGATAATTTGAAGGAATGGACTTATGCCCTGATTTGAAAATAGGAACTACATTAGCCATCTTCCACAACTCTGGCACAACACGGTTAGGATGGACGCATTAAAACCACTCGTTAATGGCGACTAAGCTCCGTCTTACATTCTTTAAGTACCCTGGAAAACAGCTCGTCGGGTCCCGGATGCTTATTGTGCTGCAGTTTATCTGTTTGATAACCCTGTCCCTTTCTTCTATGTGCGGGTTATTTGTGTAGCATGTCCCTTGTGACAGTAATATTAGTTAACTTGAATTCTTCAAGAACTGAATAATTGTTAATTTCTGGAATTCATTAACGCCTTCCTGTGTAAAGACTGACAAAAAATAGTCATTAATAGGGAACACATTTCCAGTTCGTTTCCGTCAGCTGTCCATTCCCAGTCTTCAGAGGTCCTACTTTTCCCCTCACCATTCGTCCTATTACACTTGACAGAACCCTTTTGGATTAGTCTTTGATTCACTAGCAACCTTAATTTCATAATCACGTTTAGCCTTTCTAATCCCACTTTTTACTTCTCTTTTTACTTCTGCACATATTGGTCAATAAGATTAACCTCTCCTATGTGGTTGCGCCTATAATTCCTCTTTTTCATTCCTAATAGATGCTATTTAGTCTCCTGTACATCCATTTGAAAAAGATCATAAATGCAGATCCCTTCGTAATCGTAAATATGATTATCATCAATAAATCATTAGCTACATTAACCCAGTCCGGATTAGACAGGTGTTCTGTAAGTCCATTACAATAATATAATAATAATAGCTTTATTTACAAGTACATGTACAAGGTATACAGACCTATACTCAGCTTTTCGGGAAAATTAGGTCATTGTCCCAGGATGCGACCCACACCAGTCTACCAACACCCGGTGCCCATTTTACTGATGGGAACACAGACAACAAGTGGAAAGAAACACGCCAAATGTTTCTACTCTGACTGGGAATCGAACCCAGGCCCTCGCCGTGTGAAGCGAGAGCGTTAGCCACCAGTCCACCAAAGCAGAATAAATATTGGGGACTTTCACCGTATTATCAGTATTCTCGTACTCCCAGGTAATATTAAGAGTAATGGATTTGTGATCACATGTGCTAAGCTCTTTAGTGATCTCCAAATTATTTACGAGTCTTTCTTTATTGACAATACTAGGTTCAGCAAATTATTACCTCTGGTAGGCTCTGTTACACACTGCTTCGAAAACAGTCCTGACTTATTCCATAAAATCACTGGACTCCAGATTACTTGGCAAAGAAGTCCAGTCAATTTGGCTTAAGTTAAATCCCTGCTGTCACTATGTTATTGTGTCTAGAAGCCCTAACAATTTCGTCCCAGAGAAGTCTCCCTCTATCGTGATCCAAGCCTGGATGTCGGTATATTACACTAGAATTAGTGTTTCTAGAAATTCTACCAAACAGATTCTATTACTAATTCATTCATTTTATACCTATTTTTAAGCAACAATTTATATTTTCTAGTACATGCAATGCAACTCCGTCCCCATTCTCGTTATATCTATCTACATGGAACATCTTAACCTTGAATATTACATCAGCAATCATATCTCGACTCTGTAAATCATACCACGTTTCAGTTATTGCAATGACATCAAAGTTCCAGCATATGCTACCAAACGTAGTTCATTAATTTTATTTCTAGCACTTCGACTATTAGCATAAAATACATTACTGCTTTTTCTTCTGCAACTTTTCCTATTCAACTTCGCTTTCACCCAATTTCCGTTATCATCATTACCCAGTTTTACTCCATAACTGTTATTATTAAGATTCATAATATCAAAGCCTAAGTCAATATTTCCACACTCATTTTTTTCCAGCCCTTAACTCATACCTCTAACTCATGCTAGATCTGCTTTACACAGCATTGGAAAATAAGGAATATCCGCTAGGAATTTTTATTGACCTAAGAAAAGCTTTTGACACAGTAGACAACGGCATCCTACTCCACAAACTTGACCACTATGGTATAAGAGGCCATGCGCTTGCATATTTTAAATCCTACCTTTCTAGTAGGTATCACTATGTCACCATTAAAGACACAGCCTCATCAATACGGCCACTTGATATTGGAGTTCTGCAGAGAGTTTACCTGGAGTTTACCTGGAGAGAGTTCCGGGGGTCAAGGCCCCCGCGGCCCGGTCTGTGACCAGGCCTCCTGGTGGATCAGAGCCTGATCAACCAGGCTGTTGCTGCTGGCTGCACGCAAACCAACGTACAATCCACAGCCCGGCTGGTCAGGAACCGACTTTAGGTGCTTATCTAGTGCCAGCTTGAAGACTGCCAGGGGCCTGTTAGTAATCCCCCTTATGTATGCTGGGAGGCAGTTGAACAGTCTCGGGCCCCTGACACTTATTGTATGGTCTCTTAACGTGCTAGTGACACCCCTGCTTTTCATTGGGGGGATGTTGCATCGTCTGCCAAGTCTTTTGCTTTCGTAGTGAGTGATTTTCGTGAGCAAGTTCGGTACTAGTCCCTCTAGGAGTTTCCAGGTGTATATAATCATGTATCTCTCCCGCCTGCGTTCCAGGGAATACAGGTTTAGGAACCTCAAGTGCTCCCAGTAATTGAGGTGTTTTATCTCTGTTATGCTCGCCGTGAAGGTTCTCTGTACATTTTCTAGATCAGCAATTTCACCTGCCTTGAAAGGTGCTGTTAGTGTGCAGCAATATTCCAGCCTAGATAGAACAAGTGACCTGAAAGAGTGTCATCATGGGCTTGGCCTCCCTAGTTTTGAAGGTTCTCATTATCCATCCTGTCATTTTTCTAGCAGATGCGATTGATTCAATGTTATGGTCCTTGAAGGTGAGATCCTCCGACATGATCACTCCCAGGTCTCTGACGTTGGTGTTTCGCTCTATTTTGTTGCCAGAATTTGTTTTGTACTCTGATGAAGATTTAATTTCCTCATGTTTACCATATCTGAGTAATTGAAATTTCTCATCATTGAACTTCATATTGTTTTCTTCAGCCACTGAAAGATTTGGTTGATGTCCGCCTGGAGCCTTGCAGTGTCTACAATGGAAGACACTGTCATGCAGATTCGGGTGTCATCTGCAAAGGAAGACACGGTTGTAGACAGCCTGTACTGTCAGAACACACAGCCTAGCCGTCTGCTTGACTAGTTCATATTTCGTGGCATTTAAGTGCTGCCCCCTGTAGGCTCACCCAGGTCAGTGGGAGGCTGAGCCCATCCGCTCTCACTCCTAGGCGATCCTCTTGATAGACACAAGTGCTCCCCCTCCACGGACTGGCTTGTGGTCACTCCCTCACACTGCCCATTGTGTACTCACTCCTATCCAATTAAAGCCAAACTAGTCCACGGCCGTATCATTGCTACCTACGCTACCTTCATAAGCACTAAACCGCTGTTCAGCAGCAAGAACAGCAATAACAGTGGTGACAGCAGAGTCAACGGCATCGTGAGCCTACTCAGGGTGGAGGGGTTGATGCCAGTCAACATCATCCGTCGTCATCCAACGCACCCGCTGGCCTAAAGAGTTATCTGTTACTCCCAGCATCTTGAGGGACCTGAGATAGATCTTCGTCCTATATTTTTCCCATAAAATCTGGACATAGGCATCACAGCGTCATCTCCAGCCTTAGCAGTCACCTGTTACCTCATCACCCTCTCTACAGCCCTTCAACACTCTCCAGCACCATTCTCCTGCCTCCTACAGCGTCCCTACGCCCTTCTCAGCTACAAGAAGTAGAGGTGAGGTCGTTTAGTGTGTTGGCTTCGTGTGGCTCCACGCGTGACCACGAGGCAGATCTGGGGTTGGTTGATACCCTATTCAGCGTGTAAAACACACCAGCCCTCTCTACAGCCTTCTCTGCTGCTAAGCAACGGCGTCCATCTCGCCGTCCATGTGTGTTGTGTTCTTCCAAGTTTCCTCCAAGAAGTTCTACCTGGCTTAACCAAGTGGGAACCCAGTTGGCTTAGCCCTAAGCCAGCTTAGTTCAGCCCCCACACCGTCTACAGCAGCTTGTGACTCATCATTGTGTCTACAACTACTCAGCGTCTACGTATCTCCAGCCAGTGCATTTTTTTTTTTTTTGCCTGTTGCATTTTTTATGTCCATTTTTGATTTACTAGTGAGCGAAAGCCAGTCCATCTCTGGGGTAGCTAGAGTAAGTAATTCCTTTATACCTACGGGCCCACCAGTATTGTTGCGTCGGGACGACGCGAGGTGCGTGGCCGAGCAAATGTAGACAGCCTGTACTGTCAGAACACACAGCCTAGCCGTCTGCTCTGACTAGTTCATATTTCGCGGCATTTAGGTGCTGCCCTCTGTAGGCTTACCCAGGTCAGTGGGAGGCTGAGCCCATTCGCCCTCACTCCTAGGCCGACCCTCTTGATAGACACAAGTGCTCCCCCTCCACGGACTGGCTTGCGGTCACTCCTCACACTGCCCGTTGTGTACTCACTCCTATCCAATTAAAGCCAAACTAGTCCACGGCCGTATCATTGCTACCTACACTACCTTCATCGGCACTAAACCGCTGTTCAGCAGCAAGAACAGCAATAACACAGTGCTGTGGCTGACATCCTTGTCTATGTTGGATATGAGGATGAGGAAACAAGATGGGAGCGAGTACTGTGCCTTGTGGAACAGAGCTTTTCACTGTAGCTGCCTCGGACTTTACTCTGTTGACGACTACTCTCTGTGTTCTGTTAGTGAGGAAATTCCTTGGACCCCTACTCTTCCTCATTTACATCAAAGATCTTCCAAACATATCCCAACACCTGAAACCCATTCTCTTTGCTGACGACACGACTTATGTCATCTCCCACCCTAATCACTGTAATTTGGTCTGATAATGAGGTTATCCTTATAATAGATTCGTAATGGAAACAGTAAAATTGTGTACGTACAATACAGAGTCGCTGAAATTAATCATATGCAAGAGAAGTATAATAGTTTGGGTCAGCATATGTTAACATTTAATCATATACCTGGTGAGGAGAATCCAGCTGATTTCTTGTCTTGAGGTTTACCTTATGCTAAATTTGTAAATGCTGTATCATGGTTTAAAGGACCGAGCTGGTTGGTAAATAAAGCTAACTGGCCTGTACAAAAGGTTTATATTGCTCCTGTTGAAATTACTGTGACCACCACTCCAATAGCTTGTCCTTCCTTGTCATTTATATATTATTAATTAATAAAGATTAGCCGGTAGTCTCCCGGCCCGGGCCTTTTCCAAGTGGTGGCCCGGCCTTGGCTCCCTCTTTAGGGAGTGTCTGAGACCTAAGTCTCCCATGGGGAGGAGGCACAAGTACCTCCTCATCTTTGGGACCAACTGTCCCCAGACCTAGCCACAAGCTAGGCCTCTCTGGTCAGCCATCCCCACCCAAGGGGGCAAATGGGAATGACAGTCTTATGAGCTAAAGGCTCGGGCTCAGGCACCTACCCTACCCTAGAAGGGTTAGGCATGGTGTCGATCTCATTGATATAAATAGGTATTGTGATTTACCCAAACTAATCAATGTAACTAAGTTGGTGTTTAAATTTCTAAACAAGATGAATATCTCATATAAGTTTTCACATCCTCTTGAATATTGGATAAAGAGGGTACAGGAAGAAATCTATGGAAATGAGATTAAATTGATGTTGGAAAGTAAAATTGTGAAAGGTTCCATAATAAAGAAATTGGGGCTGTATTTAGAGAACAATGTAATTAGGTGCAGAGGTAGGTTACAAAATGCTAAATTGGGTGACTATGCTAAACACCTATCTTACTGCCCAAAACTCATCATCTAACAAATTTAATTCTTCTAAATGCCATAAAAATGTAATGCATTGTGAGGTACAAGATACCTTAAATTGTATTAGGGAAACTTTCTGGATTCCACAAGGACGGCAAAGTGCTAAAGGGTGATCAAATCTTTTGTAATATGTCGCCGTGTGGATGCCAGATCCTATATGTACCCTTGTCCTCCACCATTGCCAAATGAGCAATTTGAGTCATTTTGTAATAGAAACACAGGACTTATCTCTAGGCTTTATTGAACATAGAATCTTCATAGTTACTTCTGCAACAACAAAATATAATGACTAATACATCTAATAACTGCTTCTACAGGGAGGGTGATGTCTTGCATACGTCAAGAGAAAAGTTATAACTACAGGCCACATATTTAAACTCACCATGTAATCTGCATCAGTAATATATGGATATAAGAGTAGAGAATCACACACCATGTGTTGGCGCCCATGACACACACCAAGCTGTTGTTGTTGTTAAGGGCCCCAAGAGGTGGTGCAGTATATCCTGCTGCTGCCCCGACAGGAGCAGTATCATTACAGTCTCCCCCATCTAAAATATCAGAGACAGTAATCTCCCAAACTGTTAGGTGGGTGACATACACGTCCTGACCTTCGTAGCCCTTGAGCTCTTCACAGGTTCAATATTTCCAGCGGGGTTTGACTAACTGCTGGAGCAGAATCCTCTATTTCCATAGGGGTAGTCTCAAGGGGCTTTCCAGGAGAAAACGAAGCATCTTTCACATCTATTAATGTATCTTTAGATTCCACACTAATGGGGAATTCAACTGGGGCTAAGTGTCTTGTAGATACTGTAGTCTCTTCACCATTTTGGTAGCAAATGTGGGCGTAATGGGGATTAGCTTGCAGGAGCTCTACCTCTTCCACTAAAGGATCCATCTTGTTCATCCTACGGCGACTCTTCAGGAGAACGGGTCCAGGATGACATAACCAAGTGGGCACGGAGGCTCCCGTAGAGGAACGGCGTGAATAGTTGAGCAGTCTTTCATGAGGGGTTGCATTAGTAGCTGTGCACAGCAATGATCTAATAGAGTGAAGAGCATCAGGTAGGACAGTTTGCCAGTGTTGAACAGGTAGATTGCGCAACTTCAATGTCATTGTAACTGCCTTCCATATAGTACCATTGAACTGCTCCACTTGACCATTGCCTTGAGGGTTGTAGCTTGTTGTTCTGCTGCAGGCAATACCTTTGCTAGCCAAAAACTCAAAAAGTTCATTACTCATGAACGAGGATCCCCTGTCTGAATGGATATAAGCTGGCATACCAAAAATAGAGAACTGTGAAAGACAACTAATAACAGTTGAAGCAGTCATATTTGCACAGGGGAACACAAAGGGAAACCTTGAATATTCATCTACTATGTTAAGGAAATATCTATTCTGATTTATGCTTGGTAGAGGTCCTTTGAAATCTATATTCAGTCTCTCAAAAGGCTGTGTGGATTTTATGAGATGAGTCTTCTCTGGCTGATGAAAGTTTGGCTTGCACTCTGCACATACTCTGCATGCTCTGATCACTTGTCGCACATCTTCCACTGAGTAGGGCATGTTCTTTGATTTGACAAAATGGTACAGGCGCGTAACTCCTGGGTGACACAAAGCCTTGTGGAGCACTGAGAGTGATTGCAAATCATGACATGCTGCTCCACAGTAGGACCTAGAGAATGCATCAGGTGAGATGTTCTCTTGACCCGGTCGGTACAGAATATCAAAATCATAACACGATAGTTCCATCCTCCAGCGTAATATCTTGTCATTCTTTATCCTACTTTTGTGCTTCTTGTCGAACATATACATCACGGACCGTTGGTCAGTCCTTATGGTGAAATGTCTACCAGTTAAATAATGCCTCCAGTGGCGAACTGCTTCTATGATGGCCTGGGCTTCCTTTTCTACAGCAGCGTAACACTTCTCTGATCCTTGAAAAGTTCTCGAAAGAAGGCTACTGGTCGTCCTGCCTGACATAAGACTACAGCAATGGCAATGTCAGATGCATCCGTTTCCACTTCGAATGGTAGGGACTCATCAATGGCTTGGACTACTGAGTTTTCAATGTCCTGTTTGAGAGTATGGAAAGCGGCTTCTGCTTCTTTTGTCACAGGAAATGTGGTAGCACTCAAAGGGCGGACTTTACTTGAATAGTTGTTGATCCATTGTTAGTAATAAGCAAAGAGACCAAGAGTTCTTCAGAGTGACTTTTTGTCTTGAGGCATTAGAAGTTCCCATAGAGGTCGTAGTCGTTCAGGGTCTGGGAATATTGAACCTCCTTCCACTACATAACCAAGGATGCTAAGCCTTTTAGTTGAAAAAAGTGCACTTTTCCTCATTGTAACTGATATTTTTCTTCTAGGTGGCATCATGTTCCTCCTGGGTCTTGCCACAAATGGTAACATTATCTAAATACACATAAGTTCCCATGAGTTGCTCTTCCTGAATGAGTGAATCCATAATTCGTTGGAAGCAGGCTACCCCATTGGTGACTCCAAAAGGGACTCTGGTAAACTGATACAGGCCATCACTAGCCTGAAACGCTGTGTATGGTTTATCTTCATTCCTTATAGGGACTTGATGATAGGCACTCTGTAGATCAATTGTGCTAAATACATAGTACTGAGCAATTTTGTTCACTGTATCATCAATTCGAGGTAGAGGGTACCCATCAAGAAGTGTAAGTTTGTTAATTGTCTCAGAGTAATCGATAGCCAGTCTCCGCTTCCTGTAATCATCCTTAACAACAACAACCTGTGCACGCCAAGGGGAATTACTCGGTTGTTATAATACCCTCCTTCAGCAGCCTCTGAGTTCTTTCTCAATGAACATCCGATCCTCATAAGAATAGCGGCGTGACTTAGCTGATATAGGATGGCAATCCGTGGTAAGATTTGCAAACAGGTTTGGTGGGTCTACCCTTAAAGTGCTAAGTCCAAAGACAACAAGGGAGGCAGTTTACCTCCATATGTTAATGTGACACTACCATGCAGCTTCTGAAAGTCCTGACCAAGAATAACATCAGAGCACAGTTGTGCAGAATAGCTCAATGTACATCTTGATAATCCTTTCCATTAACTCTGAGATTTACCTTACAAAACCCAAAGGTCTGAATAGAGAGAGATGTTGATGCAATGGAAACGGTACCTGATGAGTGATGTACAGTCAAGGAGTGGTGTTTAACTAAGTCAAGATTGATGAAACTCTCTGAGCTGCCACTATCAGTAAGACCATTACTTCTGTTACTTTGATGAACACTTTCACAACTGCCTTTGACAGTGAATTTGGAGTAGCCGCAGAAGTCACTTGCTAGAGTCGCATGATCACTGGAATGTGTGGAGGCACTAGCTCTTGTTGATGCATTACCATGACATACTTTAGCAAAGTGACCTTTCTTGTGGCATTTATGGCACATTGCTTCACGAGCAGGACACTTTGGATGAGGATGTCTTAAAAAACCACAAAAGAAACACACCGTACCTTCTGCTGCTGTCACTGAGGCAGGTTCATTGCAAGAGTCTTGGTCAGGAATTGCAGCACTTACCACTCGAGAAGGCTGAGTGATACTGTATACTTCAGAATTCTTTGGGCTGAATCTAGAGCTCTTGCCTGGTCAAGGCAGTGGCTAAGTCGAGAGTTTTATTCTCCAATAAACGCTGTCTTATTATTGGTGATTGCAGGCCACTGATAAAAGCATCCCTGATGGACTCTTCACAATACTGAGCAGCTGTCACTGCTTGGAAGTGACAGTCATTACCTAAAATTTTCTTTCTTGAAGGTATTCCTCTAAAGATTCATCAATCTGCTGGCGGCGAGTTGCAAGGCGATAGCGTGCAAAAATTTCATTTGTAGGTTTAATATACTGAGACTTGAGGGTTTTGATAGCATCTTCATAGGTGTTACACTCAGAAATAGCCTCATATATCTTAGGTGATACAAAATTGATGAGCAGACTTAGTTTATCTAGATCTTTTTTAGGAAGGGCCCCAAGAAGTTATCGAAAGTCTTAAACCAGTGCTTCCATTCCTGAGCAGCTGTTGATAAGTTGGGGTCACAGTCTAGCCTCTCAGGTTTCAGTAAACGCTCCATGTTGTGATGTAGTCTAGTGCAGGATCACCATCAGGTAGGCCAGGATTCTATGTTCAATAAATTGTTGTGATAGAAACACAGGCCTTATCTCTAGGCTTTATTGAACATAGAATCTTCATAGTACTTCTGCAACAACAAAATATAATGACTAGTACATCTAATAATGGCTTCTACAGGGATGGTGATGTCTTGCATATGTCAAGAGAAAAGTTATAACTACAGGCCACATATTTAAACTCACCATGTAATCTGCATCACTAATATATGGATATAAGAGAAGAGAATCACACACCATGTGTTGGCGCCCATGACACACACCAAGCTGTTGTTGTTGTTAAGGGCCCCGAGAGGTGGTGCAGTATTATCCTGCTGCTGCTCCCCACAGGAGCAGTATCACTACAGTCATTTAGCAACGAACTCCGCCCGGCCGCAGTGTAGAAAATACTTTATGTATTTTCCAGAAATACAGTATTTTATATGTAAATTAGTGTAATATTCTATAGGTAATAAAAATTATGTTATAAAAAATGGGAAGCTCTGTGCCTGTGCAAAGGAGACTCACGTTAGTGAAAAATCGGAAGAATTTCGTCACTATAGAGGTTAAATTGGACTGACACCTCTCAAATAGGAGACGAAATTGCTGGATGTGCCTTCCTGCTTAAATTGAGATATCAGACGACTGGACAAGACAGCTCCAGGAACTCAGATAAGCTATCTAGATTTGTGTTATAATTCTGGCCAGTATTATCTTCATAAATTTAGTTAGCGAGGTTTTTGAGTATATACACATTAATCTCCAGTCAAATTGGTGAGTGATATTAAGATGTATTCTCCTTCTGTTATATAAATGTGTATAAATATCATTAATTTTAATATACAGTCCACCTATTTATATACTTACCAGAATTCCTGGTGATGTATATTTCATTTGTAATTAATAGGTCTAGAGCAACTTTTGGATATGACAGTTGTAGGTATCGAAGGGGGACATTTTTTGCGACCTAGGTGTCCCAAATTCCTGCTTGTCTATGTAACTTTGATAAATAATAATTATCTTTGTTATCATTTACTGGTATGTACATTATGAGTTACATCCAGATAAATGTAATTTTCCATAGTACCGCTAATCTCCATACATGGCAATGTTACACACGGCGAGTCAGGTCCCGGTGACAGGTATTCGAGGGAAGGCTGTTGAGATATTGGTGTCGGACGGATGCTCTCACCTACCATGGACTCGGGGGCTTGTGTAGAAGTGTCTGATGGCCCCACGTTGCTCAACTTGTTGATGGGAATGCCGACGATCATATTGATACGCCATGTGTCCATACGTGTCACATAACCGGCACGTCTTCCTTTGCCCGGGTAATACATATATACCTGAGTACGGTAGACGTTGAGAACAAAAGACGGGATGGGCATTTTGATGGACATTTTCACTGAAAACGACCCATCAGGTTTACCTTCAAATGGGCTATGGCTCCATACACCTGCATAAGTCTGATGAATCATCCCAAATTTGGTGAAGGCCTTACGGATTGCATACTCATCAGCTTCGAAGCTTGACCCATGTGTAAGTGCGGGACACATCCCGAAGACACACTGCTACAGTTGGGTTCTCCTGACAACGTAGATCTTGATATCGTTAAACAACATCCTCATACACTGTAGGAGTCGTAAACTTAACGAAAACCCAGGAAGCACCTTTGACTGAAACGCCATAGATGTCATCTTTGGAGATCTTATATGTGTCTCGCAGGATTTGGAGTAAGAGGACGTCGACATTACGATCCAACAAAGATCCCTGCAAAAGCTCCACACATACAGTGTTAACCATCACCAGCTTCCTCCATCTTGTAGGGTAATGTTGATTTTCGCCACCAGAGGGCTAGGCGCAGAGCACAACCGCTCACTTCGGTACCTGTGAAGCAACTGAGGAGCATCTGCGAAGATGATCCCTCCGGCCGGACGAGCGAAGGGAGAACACTGGGGTATAGCGTTTAATATGTTTTATTATGCACCCCCTTACCCAGCATGTGGGCGGTAGGTAAAAGATTACAGAGGTAATATGGGTCCAGGGACTGTGCCATCAAGTTTTCGATAGCTGAGCAAGTTACTGGAGGTAATGAATTCACAATTTACGAAGGTAATGAAGCTCACAATTTACTAAGGGCTAATGAACTCCAGGTAGGGTCTATCACAATTATGACAAGTTACAAAAGGTATTTAAGCTTACAGAGGTACCAATGGGTCCTGGGACCGGGCTCAAGTTTTGATGGCTGAAAACTAGGTAACAATAGGTATGAACTCACAAGTTACAAGGTAAAGAACTCACCAAGTACAAAGGTATGAATACTGTAAGAAATGGTTACTTACGGTTATACATAGCTGCAATCCATGAATACAAATTTTAGAGTAATGAGCAATTCACACTTGGGTAAAGGGAGCAGTAGTTTGTGAACTGCAGTAGCAATGCTCTGGATAGGGCACATTACCCTTTCGAATATATAACAATGAATGGGTTTTAGAAATCTTCAGTCTAAAAATATATAAATGGATTATTAGAAATGTTATAATATTTTACAGAATAGTTTTAATAAAATAGTTAGATTTCAGGTTAATTTACTAGATATAAATCTTTTAAGATAAATTTTTTATTATTACAAACAAAAACAAAAACCGATTCTTCTAAATTACGTAGGAAATAAAAATCAACCAAATATATATATATCAGAAATCATATGTGGAATGTATCTTCTGTGTGTGTGTGTGTATAATAAATAACATATTTTTTGTTCTTATACTCAGGTTGTTCTAATTTCCGTCGGGTTTTTTTATGGGGACAATCTATTTTTAATGCTCGCTCGCTCGCTACGCACAACAGGCTGATACCGCTTGGTTGAGGAGGTTAACTAACCCAAGGATATCTTGGTTTAACACAGTAGAAAACTGGATAAATAGTATAGCCAGGTTTACCTAGTGTAGCCCAGGTAACCTATAGATAAACCCTGGATAACCTAGTATAGCCCAGACTTTTACTCTGTGTCACACAGAGGAGTACGTCGTAAACAGAGTATAAGTCGAGGCAGCTACGGTGGAAAAGCCCTGTTCCACAAGGCACGTATTCGCTCCCATCTTTTACTCATCCTCTATCCGACATATTGACAAAGTGATGTCAGCCACTGCCACGTGTCTTCCTTTGAGATGACACCAGCATCTGGCAGACAGTGTCTTCCATTGCAGCACTGCAAAGCTCAGGCGGGACATCAACCAAATCTTTCAGTGGGCTGCAGAAAACAATATGAAGTTCAACGATGAGAAATTTACAATTACTCAGTTATGGTCAAACATTGAGGAAATTAAATTTCATCAGAGTACAAAACAAATTCTGGCCACATAATAGAGCGAATAACACCAACGTCAAAGACCTGGGGAGTGTCTTGTCGGAGGATCTCACCTCGCACTCTAGCGCTACCATATTATTATTATAATAAAAAAAGAGAAAGCGACTAAGCCAACAAGGACTATACAGCTCAAGGGACCATAACATTGTATCAATAGCATCTGCTAGAAAAAATGACGGAGGGATAATGAGAACCTTCAAAACTAGGGGAGGCCAAGCCATGATGACTCTCTTTCATGGCTCACTTGCTTCTATCTTGGCTGGAATATTGCTCGCACACTAACAAGCACCCTTTCAAGGCTGCACGGGGGGGTGGAAAATTGCCGACTAGATAATGTAACAGAGAGATACTTTCACGGCGCGCTTAACGGAGAAAATCTTCAATTAATTTGGCGAGCGCTTGAGGTTCCTAAAACCTGGATTCCTGGAATGCAGGAGGGGAGAGATACATGATTATATACACCTGGAAAAATCCTAGAGGGACTTGTCACAGGAACTTGCACACGAAATCACTCACTACGAAAGCAAAAGACTTGCAGACGATGCACCATCCCCCCCCATTGAAAAGCAGGGGTGTCACTAGCACGTTAAGAGACCATACAATAAGTGTTTGTCTGGGGGCCGAGACTGGTTCAACTGCCTCCCAGACACACATAAGGGAGGATTACCAACAGACCCCTGGCGGTCTTCAAGCTGGACTGGGGATCAAGCACCTTAAGTCAGTTCCGGATCAGCGGTGTGGCTCGTTACGGTGGTTTGCGGCAGCAGCAGCAACAGCCTGGTAGATCAGGCTTGTTACTCCAGGAGTCCTGGTCACAGACCGGGCCGCGGGGCGTTGACCCCCGGAACTCTCTCCAGGTAAACTCCAGGGTAACTCCAAGTATAGCCAGGATAACCTGGTGTGTACCTGGATAACCTAGTATTAACCCAGGATACCTAGTATAACCGGATAAACCTAGTATAGCCCAGATAAACCTAGGATACCAGGATAACCTAGCATAACCTAGGACAACCGCGAGTGTTGCCCGGATAAAACTTAGTATAGCCCAGGATAACCTAGTGTAGCCCAGGATAACATAGTTAATGCCCAGGATAAACCTTGTTAACCCAGGATAAACTAGTATAATTAGGATAAATAGTTTAGCCCAGGTTAACCTTGTATAGCCCAGGATAACCTAAGTGTAGCCAGGATTACCTAGTAAACAAGTATAACCTAGTGTAGCCCCAGGATAACCTAGTTTAACCCAGGATCACCTGTATAGCCCAGGATAACCTTAGTAGAACCAGGATAACCTTAGTATAGCCCAGGATAACTTAGTGTAAGCCCGGGATAACTTTGTATAACCTGGATAACCTAGTATAGCCCAGGATAACCTAGTATAACCCAGCGATAACATTAGTATTAGCCCTAGGATAAACCTAGTGTAGCCAGGATACCTAGTATAACCCAGGTAACTTGTATAGCCAGGATACCTAGTATAAAACAGAAGGATTAACCTAGTATTAAGCCAGGTAACCTAGATATACCCCCAGGATAACATAGTATAACTAGGATACACCTAGTATTGCCCAGGATAACCTTAGTGTAGACCAGGATAACATAGTAATAACCAGATAACCTATAGTATAACCCTGGATTACCTAAGTTCTAACCTGGATTTAACCTAGTATAACCCAGGATAACCTCAGTAAAGCCAGGATAACCAAGTATTGTAAAGGATAACCTAGTATAGCCCAGGATAACCAAGTATAGAACAGGTTAACCTAGTATAGCCCTGATAACCAAGTTAGAACAGGATAAACCCAGAATAGCCAAGGATAATCTTGTATAGCCCGGATAACAAGTATAGAACAAGATAACCTTGTATTTGCCCAGGATAACTAGTATTGCCAGGTTAACCTTGTATAAGCAAGGATAACCTAGTTATGCCAAGGATAAACCTAGTAAAGCCTGGATAACCTAGTTTGCCAGGATAACTAGTATAACCCATGATATAATAGTTAGACTAGGATAACCTAGTATGGACCAGGATAACACATTATAAACCAGGATAATCTAGTATAACCCAGGTTAAACCCTTAGTATAGCCCAGGAATAACCGAAGTATAGCCCAGGATACACTATGTATAGCCCAGGATAACCAAAGTATAGCCCCAGGATACTATGTATAGCCCAGGAGATAACCAAGGTTAGCCCAGGATAACTAAGTTTAGACGGATAACGAGTATAGCCCTAGGATAACCTAGAAAAGACCAGGATAACCCAAGGTATATGCCCAGGATAACACTAGTATAGCCTGGATACCCTAGTATAGCTCAGGATAACATAGTACAACCCAGGATAACCTAGTATAAGCCCAAGGATGACTTATATTAGTCAGGTAGCCTAGTATAACCCAGGATAACCTAGTATAGGCCTGGATAGCCTAGTATAGCCCTGGATTAACCAAGTATAGCCCAGGATAAACCTAGTCTAGCCTGGATAACCCTAGTTTAGCCAGGATAACCTAGTATAGCCAGGATAACCTAGTAGAAGACCCTGGATAACCTAGCTATCCCAGGTAAACTAGTATAACCCAGATAAACCTAGGTATATCCAAAATAACCTAGTTAGCCCAGGATAACTAGTTAGCCCAGGATAACCTAGTTTAACCCAGGATAACCTAGTATAGCCCAGGATAACCTAGTATAACCCATGATAACCTAGTATAGCCCAGGATAAACTAGATGGCCAGGATAACCCATTATCAAACCAGATAATCTAGTATAACCCAGGATAACCTAGTATAGCCTGGATTGCCAAGTATAGCCCAGGATAACTAAGTATAGCCCAGGATAACCAAGTAGAGATCAGGATAACTAAGTATAGCCCAGGATAACCAAGTATAGCCCAGGATAACTAAGTATAGCCCAGGATAACCAAGTATAGCCAGGATAAAACCTAGTATAGCCAGGATAAACCAAGTATAGCCCAGGATAAAGTACTAGTATAGCCCAGGATTACCCTAGTATAGCTCCTCGCGATAAACCTAGTATAACCCAGGATAACTTGTATAGCCCAGGATAACCTAGTATAGTCCAGGATAGCCTAGTATAACCCAGGATAACCTAGTATAGGCCAGGATAACTAGTATAGCCCAGGATAAACAGTATAGCCCAGGACGCAACCTAGTATTAGCCCAGGTAACTAGTATATCCCAGGATAACCTAGTATAGCCAGGATAAACCTAAGTATAGCCCGGATACCTCTAGTAGAGCCAGGATAACCCTATTTTAACCAGGATAACCTAGTATAGCCCAGGATAACCTAGAATAGCCCAGGATAACCTAGTATAGCACCAGGTAACTTTAGTATAGCCAGGATACCTAGTATATCCCAGAATAACTTAGTATAGCCCAGGATGACCTAGTATAGACCAGGATAACACCTAGTTTAACCCAGGATAACCTAGTATAGCCAGGTTCACCTAGTATGCCCATGGTAACCTATAGTATAGCCAGAAATAACCTAGTATAGCCCAGGATAACCTAGTATAGCTTAGGATAACCTAGTATAGCCTAGGATAACCTAGTATAGCCCAGGATAACCTAGTATAGCCCAGGATAACCTAGTATAGCCCAGGATAACCCACACATTTCTATTCTATGCTGGGTAATTTGCCGGTATGGATCCCGGCCCGGGTCTCTTTCAATTTTTTTTTTTATATTTTATTTAAAACTTTGCTACAATACAAGCGATGATAAAATATAATAAAATGTCAATGATATGTGCAAGAACAGTTACAGAAAATAATAAACCAATCCTACATTATTGTGGAAACATATTTGGTCCCTAAAGTTCCACAGGACAGATCCAGCATGGCCGTAATGGAACAGCTGAGCTGGGTGGCCTTTATACCCCACCAAAACAAAGCATTCTCTTGAGTTGGCGTGGATTGTTGGTAAGCTTATTTAATTTAATATTGCTGCACACTAACAGCACTTTTCAAGGCAGGTGAAATTGCCGACCTAGAAAATGTACAGAGAACTTTCACGGCGCGCATAACGGAGATAAAACACCTCAATTACTGGGAGCGCTTGAGGTTTTCCCAAACCTGTATTCCCTGGAACGCGGGAGAGAGAGATACATGAATATATACACCTGGAAAATCCTAGAGGGACTACTACCGAACTTGCACACGAAAATCACTCACTACGAAAGCAAAAGACTTGTCAGACGATGCACCATCCCCCCAATAAAAAGCAGGGGTGTCACTAGCACGTTAAGAGACCATACAATAAGTGTCAGGGGCCCGAGACTGTTCAACTGCCTCCCAGCACACATAAGGGGGATTACCAACAGACCCCTGGCAGTCTTCAAGCTGGCACTGGACAAGCACCTAAAGTCAGTTCCTGATCAGCCGGGCTGTGGCTCGTACGTTGGTTTGCGTGCAGCCAGCAGCAACAGCCTGGTTGATCAGGCTCTAACCCACCAGGAGGCCTGGTCACAGCCCGGGGGCCGCGGGGGGCGTTGACCCTGGAATCTCTCCAGGTAAACTCCGGGTTTACCCTTTGGGGAAGGATTGGTTTTTTACTGTAGTATATTAATTTTAGGTTTCTAAGGCAATGTAGTAAAATAATGTAACCTAAGCCTTAAACATAGGTGTAATAGGCCGATAATGTAGGAAAAACAAGGAAATTAGTGGGGAGAAGGCACCCCTAGTTTAAACGAAGAGACGAGGTCGGAAGAGAGACCAGTGTTCTTTTTAAGACAGACACAAACGGACAAGACGTCCCGTGATCAGAACGGGCCCCCGGTCTTTCCATTCGGGCCCTAGGGAACTTGGTAAGGCACCCGATGTCCCATAGTGCCCTCCTCTGTCGGGCCCCTCAGTAAGACAAACCTCCATTTATTGTAGTTTTTGGGCCATGTCTGGGGAATTGGAGTGAGTTTGATCTGTGGGTGTGTTGCGCTGGGAGTGTCCCCCAGTAAGTCCCAGTGCCTTCGTCTGAAAGCTATGTCCGTTTGCATAGTTTACTAGGGATCACCCCTCTTGGATATGGGAATTTTTGAGGTGAAGGTAGGTCACTAGAAACGATATATTGAGGAATTAAGGTCCCAGTTGCACGTGGTTTCGGGGGGGAAGGGCCCAAAGGGCAAAGGGGTTTTAAGCTTAGGGAATTTTGAAGTCATGATATATGCGCAAAAAGAAGTTAGTCCTTTTATTGCGCACCCGGTTTTTGCAATATAAATCATTTGTGAAAATCGTTTTTAAGCCACTTGTGAGCTGGGGTACCCACCTCAGAGCTCGGTGTCAACGGGTTTTTGCCAGATTTGGCACTCTTGGGGGCAGTCCACAAAAATTTTACAAAAGTGGCCCTTCGAACCGATGTGGAATAGCTGGGTTTAAGTACATACTGGGCCAATTTGGGAACCAGTTTAAAAAGAGTTAGGTTAAGTTAGAATGGTCCAGAGTTAACAGAGGCTAGGCCAAGCTTGACTATACAACAAGTTGTTTTTTTGCAGTAATTTACGGCGGGCCCGGTGGAGAGAAGCTTGTGTTTTTAATTTATTTACAGTGTTGCAAGTACCCAAGTGGAGACTTGTGTGTTGATTACTTCCAGGGATTGAAAGGTAGCCACAGTTGGCTAGGTTGTGAATTTTACAACGATTAGTGGGACAGATTTAACATGTTTTTTTACGGGGATTTCTAAAGTTTGGTTAAATTAAGTTTAGCACATAGTTAGGTTTGGATTTCCTTTTCCAAAATCCCCCGTAGAGTGAATAAGCTAGGCCCAAGCTGTTTAAAACATTTTTCATTTACTGTTTTTCCAAGTTGATTTGTTGAAATTGTTTGTGTTAACCAAATGATTTTTTTTTTTTATACGCACTTTTTTTTTTTGGTGATTTTTATTTTCTTTGATTCATGTTAATGTAGGTTTGTGAAATTTTACTGAGACTAGGGTTAAGTCCTGTAATTATTTGGGCATTGTACAGGAAAAAATGTTTGGTTTAAACTTTCACATTGTTCACATTTTGATTGGGGTTTTAGAGCTAACGTTAATTTTAATCAGATAGAGTAAAATTAACAAAAGGGGGAATTTTTTAAACTGTTTAGAGGCCTTGGACTCGTTCATTCTTACCAAAACACTGGAAATGCTGGGGTGGACGGGGGAAAGTAAATTAGGTCACACCTCCTCAAAACTACAATGGCAGTGGGAGTTCAGGAGGTTGGTTCAGTGTTAACAAAAAATTAAAAAGATCAGTGGCCAGCAAAAAGGGATCTGAAACCCAAAAAAAACGGGGCAAAGGTATTGCCAAGCGAACGTGCTGCGATGTTTGCAAGACTGTTGAGAGTTTGGGGGGAAAAAAGGGGAAGCCTATGAACAAGCATTCTCAGCAAATTTACTACGGGTTTTGAGGATAAGAACCCCGGTTGTCTTCAGTAGGTTGGACGAATCACAAGGATGAAGTAGATTGTCTCAGGAATAATATGTACAAAGATAAGTTAAGTACTTAAAGGCTGTATTCCCCAAAGGGGGGTGTCAACACCGCAGGTATCCCCAAAAAGCCCCACAACCCGTCAATAGTTTGCCCCGTTGCCCCCATTGAATTTACCATGTTCGACGGAAACCCTTAAAAACGTACATTGCTTTCTGGGGGTCAGTTTAAAGCCCGATAGATGACAGGAAAGTTTTTCAGATGCCCTCAAGTTGCAGTATTTGCAGTCGCATAGTAGATTTTCTGACATAATTACCAAAATGCAAAGACCCCTTAAAAGAATGTTTGGGAACATGAGGGATAAAGGTAGTTACTTTAAACGGTTTTTGGGTCTAGAGGTTGCCGAATGACTTTAAAGCCTAGAGAAGTTCTGTTTGAAATTAACTTGAAAAAACAGTTTCAGAGATTTGCTTGATGGGTGATTCAGAAGGGGCCCTTGCGGGTGATTCAGAGGAAACGGCTAGCTACACATGAGTTGCCCTTAAAAAATGGGGGGACGAATAGGTTCCGATAAAAAAATTATTAAAAAGGGTTAGGGACTCGTATCTCATTGAGTGTAGGTATGGGGAGAAATTCCCTCCCAAAGGAGAATCGGTCAACTTCCCCAGACTTCGGGATGCCCAAAAACCCCTCCACTAGGACCAGCCGTATTACCCCAGGGTGAACCCTCCCCCCAGGGCCAGGGGGAAAAAGCCACTAAAGGGGGCCATAGAGAGGGTGGGGTTTTTTGTAAAGAAAACAGTAGTTCGGGTGTCGAGTTCACCCCCTATAACAAAAGGGTTCAGGATAAGGGAGTTGAGACTTTTTTAAGGTTGGGGAAACTTTTTTACGGGACTGTAACGCCCAATAAATGAGTTGGGGGCTGCCAGAAAGGTTGGACCACGTGCATGTGTCCAATTACACCAGATCAGCAAAAAAAGCAAAGGAGAAAAAACCGCAAGAAAGGGGGGCGGAGAGCAGGACGAGTCAAAGCAGTGATGTTTTGTGGTGGTGCGGCCCGGGAATTTATTTGGGGGAGTATTTTAAAGGGTTGGGTGGCCTTCCCCACCATAATGGCGGTGGTTACAAAGGAAGAAGTCTGAAACGACCCGTTTGTTCTTCAACGTGGGCACAGAGACCCTTTTAACAAGAGTCTAGAAAATTGGTTGAAGCAAAGACAGGTGGTAAATGTTGAATGAAGGTGGAGGGGTTAGTGGGGAAGTCCCCGAGGTCTTACCCCTAGTCAAAATGAGGTCGGTTACGGGATCGAGGGAAATTTTAGCTTGATAGTGAAGAAGCCCCAATTCATTTCCACTAAGGGACTGGCTGCAGCATCAAACATTTGAGGGGGTTAGGTGTGAAGAGCAGAAAAAAATTGCTAAAACAACGTAAGTAATGTGGGATTTGGTAGGAGATTCATAGACAGTTGTGTTCGAGAAAGGTTATCAAGGAGGGTTTGGCCCTTTCAGGATCCAAGGGGTAATCTAGGGGCAGGGTTCCCGCCATTTCCCCGCGACCCGGGAAAGGAGGGCTCCGGTATTACAGCGATGAGGGTGTACTGGTGATGCGGATTGGGGTGCACAAAGGGTTGTCGAGAGCATTGGCTATCCCCCAGTGAGTGGTCCATAAACTATGGGACCTGGATGTGTAGGGATTAAAGGGGGATCAGCCCGCCCCCGAACAGAAGAACTATCGAGATTATTGAACCCTGTGCAGTTCGGGACAACGATGGGTGGATCCCATGGAAACCGGGAACCCAACGTGCCACTATTTCAAGAAGGACAGGGTCAGTTAATTCATTGGTGAAAACAGCCCGAAAAAAGGGTTGGTGGGGAAATAGAGATTTATTAAGGAAAAGTGGCCCTTGGGTTCATTTGGGAAAGTCCAAAGCCCGCCCCGAGGAAAAAACCCATTTTCTTTCCCCAATGGCGTCCCCAAAGGGGTCAAAAACCCTCCCCTCGAGTAGTTTCAAATGCCTCCGGCGAGTCCCCGAGAGCCATCGTTGAATGACTGTCTGCCACAGGGCCCCCCCTGAGCAGAAATTGCGATTGTTGTTGAGTTAGTACAGAAAAGTATGCCAAAACGCGACATTAGCAAAGCCCTTCCACGTATTTGGGGCAGCCAAAGACAGGGATAACCCAAAGGGCTTGTGGTTTACTGAAAGGGAGGTGCCCGATGGGATAGTACCTCGATTCAGGGGCGTGTTTTTGGGCCACTAGTTCAGGCCCCCATAGATACCACCTTTTGAACTGTAACAACCCCCTTAAAATTACTGAAGACCTTTTTAGGGACAAATGCAAAGGGACCCCTCGATGAAAGGGTGTTGATGGACATTTACCGGGTCTAATCAGGAGATGCCTCGGCTTTAAAATGCCTGAGGAATGGGTGAAAACAAAACCAACGTTGCGGGGGACGGGGAACGTGACATGCTGGCTACCAATAAGAGGCAAATCGGTGTTGGGGGCTGGGTGGGAAATCAAGGAAGACAACTTAGGTAAAGAGGAAAAACCGTGGGGAAGGGAACTGACCAGGAGGTTTTGTTTAGCAAAGTGCAGACTGCCTTCGATTTTGGGTTTGTTGACACCCTCCCAATTTGGGGGGAGGATTGTGCAAAAGACCTGGGAGCTGAAACCCAGGTTGGGGGCCCAGCCCGAAAAGTCTGCCCGGAGTGGGATCTGGTTAGCAAAGATCTGCAAATTGCATGAGTTCACATTTCCCCAGGTCCATCGGGTGCACCGGGAGGGCTTGCTTGCATGTTTCGTGAGCTCCCCCGGGGGCCTATGGGGCAGTAGCGTATTTGGGGGGGGAAAAGGTCATCTGGTCCCAGTCGTGCGCAGGGACATCCTAAAGGATTGCTAAAACCCCAAAGCTAGACCCTCACGGCGATGTTGCTGGGAGCAAGAGGGGAAAGAATTAGGGGGTTTTGAGAAATTTGGGGTGACACACACCTATTTGGCAGATCGGGGGGGCCTTACATGGGCCCAGAACGACGGTCTAATCCCCTAGTAGGAATCGAGTAAAGGAGATACGGGGGCTACAGTCAACGTAAAAAATTCTGTACGCCTACAGATCAAAACCAGCCCACCCCGTAAAACGAGGGGGACACACAAAAAGCTAGTAAAAGGAGTTTGGGTTCAAAGGCCCCGATGGTTACCCGGGAAGGGGGTTGGGCCGGAGCAGAAATTAGAGAGAAACCGAGCATAGTTACTTTGCGGGGACCGACACGGAGATAACTATTTGACCCAGCACTAATTCCTTTGGAGAAAACTTATAGGAGTCACGGAAATGGTATTTCGATTTGTGAGGAGCTGCATGAAAAGGTAAAGCCAAGGGCCGACAGTTATCACTCGTGTGGGTCCAGAGAATATTGGATAAGGCAGTAAGGGGAGAGGTATCCAGGAGTGCCTGGAAAGTACTTGCGACCAGGCAGCAGGTTATGGCGTCGGGGACGTGTGTCCGACGACGATCAGGGGAACAGTAAATTGGTTCACTCTTTGGATTGTCCTAGCTCATGGCGGCTTATACGACTGCAGGGGACGAAATTACAAAACTCTGAGTCAGCTATGGGGCCAAACATCCGTGTTACTGGACAGGATGGATTGGGCGTAGAGCTATTCAAACAAGATGCCCTTCAGAGTACTTACATGGGGGGTTTGGAGAATTAATTCATGCTACGTCAGAATTCTGGGTACTGAAGGGGTCGCAGCTGCCGACAAAAAGGGTTGCTAAAAGAGTTGCACGGTTCTGCAAGCGGTTACGCAGGAGGGACTCTACATACCCAGGTCCACCAACGCATGCTCTGGAGAGGGGTACATAGTAGTGCAGGCCCTTTGAGACTGTGGGAATAGACTTATACTGGGGGCTATAATTGAACGAACCCAGGAGCAGACAGGGTGGGCCACAGACAGTATATGTCTGCCTGTATACTTAGTATGCATAATCGGAGCTTGTCATTCGGGCGTTGGCCCGGAAGAAATGTCAACAGAGACTTTCGTGAAGTTGTTCAGGAAGGGTTTACAGCCAGGATTCTCGTGCCATGATGATTATCTTGGACAATGGCACAACGCTTTTAGGGGGGCGATGAAGTTTTAGGGAATCTTCGGGGCCAACGGCGAAGTAGGAGAACACCTGACAGAGCATAAGAGTGCGAGAGTGGAGGTTCCCATAGCTCCAGGGCGCCTTGGCAGAGGAATCTATGAATGCCTGGTGGGCTACAGTCAACCAGGTGCATTTGGAATAGGTCTTGCATGGAGGAGGAGTGCGCTTTGATGAACGGGGGACAGTGTTAGCTGAGAATAGAGGCAAGAGTCAAAAAAAGGCCTCTGACCTACGTGCAATGGGGCTTGACGAGCAGGGAAAGAAAGCTTCTCAGCCCCAATCACATGCAGTTTTTGAAAGGAGGATTGAGCCCTTCCCCGCAAATTTTGAGTCTCAGGTCTACCAAGGAGCTGGATATTAGGGCCGATGGTCCCCCATCAAAGAAGATATGCACGGTCCAACGATGGTGAACATTCCTGGACAACTGGAACCCAGGTGTGGCGTCGGCTTACTTGACAACCCTTGCGGGATTCCTTTCTTATGTTGCCGACCCCGGAGGCAAAAAGGATGATGCTAAGTTGCGCAGGGGCCTGGTGCTCGTAGAATCGAGGCACCCCAGGGCACACAGGCCTCTTGGCCTGGTGTTGTTCGGACCCACCCAGACAAGGATCGGGCGGTGAGGAAAGGTGGAAGGTGGAGCATTGAAAATGGTGCCCAAGACTATAGTCCCCTAACAGGCTTTTACCTCCTTTGAGGTCCACACGGTGGGGGATGGGAATGAGATTTAGGACAGAGATGACGTAGTGGAGGGGGGCGGCCGGATGTCCCGTCAAACAGCAGCTAAGTCCAGGGGCTCCACTGGGAGGGGCTCGTGGGAGGCAGACTTGTTCTAGACTTAAGCGCTCTACCTTTCACAGCGGGAAGGATGTGGGAACTTTATTTTGGTCCCTAAAAGTTCACCAGGACAGATCCAGCATGGCCATAATTGGAATGGCTGAGCTGGGTGGCCTTATAACCCCACCAAAAACAACGCATTCTCTTGAGTTGGCGCAGGTTGTTGGTTAGTTATTTAAGTTATAGTTTCACCTTCAGGGAAGCGAGTAGGTAGTTCTTCTGATAGTATATTATTTTTAGGTTTACTAAGGGCAACAGTAGATAATAAAATTTAATGTAGACCTCAGACCTTAAACCATAGGTGTAGTAAAGGTCCGATTTAATGTCAGGCAAAACTCGGATAAGTTAAGCTAGGAGAACTGGCGCTAGTTGAAAACGAAGAGACGAGGGGTTTGGACGGAGGAGACCAGCTCATTCTTCTAAAGACAGACACCAAATGGACAAAGGGGAGTTGCGTGAATCAGCAGACGGCGCCCCCGAGATTCACATTCGAGACTGGGGAATCTGGTAGAGGCACCCTCGATGTAGTAGAGCCCTCCGTTCAGGCCCATACAGTAGACAAAAAAACCTCCACTATATCTCGTCGATTTCTGGCCCAGTTGTTCTGGGAGGAATTGTGAGTGAGTTTCATCTGTGGTTCTGTGTTGAGTGGGAAGTTCCTTGCCAGTACGTACAGTGTCTCTCAACTAATATTAGAAGGCTAGTGTCTCGTGTCTGCATAGTTATACTAGGGGGTTACACCCTCTTGGCTTAGGGAATTTTGTGAGGTGCAGGCAGGTCACTATAACGATTGAATATTGAGGACTTAAGGCTCGGTTGCACGTGGTTTCTGAAGGGGGGATTCCCAAAGTGGCTAAGGCTAAGCTTAGGGAAAAGTTGAAGATCAGGGATAAGCTGCAACCCCAAGTAAGTTAGTCCTTTTATTAACGTGCATTGCAGGCGAGTTTCTTGCAAACAGCAATCATTTTGATAATCTGTCTATTAGCAATTGTGAGGCTGAGGTTACCACCACCTCCGAGGCTCGGTTGTCACAGGTTTGCCAGGCTAGGCGATCCCTGGAGGCAGTCCACTAAAATTTTCACAATTCTACAATTTAAATATTTTTATAATTTTATTAAAAAACAGTACAGCAGTACATAAACTTCCAGACTATAATATACATTAAAAGGTAAACAACGATTAACAAATTCTCAGAAAACAGTGGTTCTGTAACACTTGAAAAATTGACCATACGAAAAGCAAAAGTTTACAAACAAAAATCTCAAAACAAAACCTAACCAGTTTAACAGAGTAAACTAACCTATCTATATAACCTTTAAAAAGAACATTAACATTCCCATATTAGGGAACTAGTACTAGAGCTAAACATTTAAAACCCAAGGCTCACCACACGATATTTAAAAGGTGACGCAAAAAGCAAAACAATGATTTTCGCACAAAAAAACCATGATATGCAAAACAATGTACACAAACAAAAAACAGTAAATTAAAAATAATTTAATCTACAGAAAATTAAAAACATTATATGACCCCACTTAACAGATAATAAACATAACCAATTACTATACCCATTTAAAAGGCAATATGGATCAAGAATGGGTCATTATAAGACTAGAAAGACACTACCTAATACATGCACTCAAAACCCTTCGGGGTTTGCACTTTCATTTCATTACAAAAAAAGTAAACAATAAGTATCATGGATCTCTCAACGCTCCACAAAAACATCCATTGACAACAGGAACACACAATTCCATACAAAACATTCACCACCACTGTCATGGCCCTCCCCCCCAGGAGACAAGCCGCTATTCCCACTGATTGCACTCAAACCAATTTAAATCCCATAAATAATAAAAAAAGAACTTAACTTCGTCCATTCACATTCATTCACAGATTTACGGGATTTACTAACGTTTCGCCTTCTATATCCTCCGAAATATCTGAGCCACCTCTCATTCCCGTTAAACTCCCGGTTTACGCCACATCATACGTAAAAAACTCGTATATCGCAAAGAAAATGCGCTTGTGCCTCACTAAACCCTTTCCCCCTGCATCACCACACGATATGTAGATATAAATCACCATGATGTATCATAGCTTCTTTGGACTTTCTTTCTACAACCACACCATGTTCAAAGACTTAAAGACGCAGAAAAACACACCACATCCCTCTCACCTTTGAACCAATACCTAACCAACCCCTGGATGTTCTTCTAACCTTCACAAACAATTAAACTACATGGAACACCCGTGTCGACCCTCACAGACACCACACCCCCTCCCCTTACTCTCTCCGGGTTTCTCTTAGTATGCCCGGACGGCAAGATCCCATGTAAAACCACGAGACATACCACAAGTCCACTCGCACTAGGCAATAATTTCAGCTTTGCTAAATCTATTACTAAATGTTTCTCCAGGAGTTTACATGGAAATAAATCTCAACAGGAGCAATGCACTTACCTTACAGTAACTCAACAAAAACCCCTATTTCGTTGTTTCTCGGTTTTAAACACCACATGGTCGTATAGAACAATTTTTACATTTCCCTCCAATTCAACGATTCCATACCCTTCTTGCACTACAATCGATCTGTTCTATATTTCCCGCATTTTGCCCCACGCTATTCTCATTTAAGAAACCCACTATTGCCTCATCTTTAGAAATCATCAAACCCAAACCCACCCTGGCACACGGTAACATAAAACCTCTACTTCTTAACCAAATCACAACTTGATCCTACAAAAATTATTAAACACCTTCTCAAATTCCCGCAAATCGCCAGTTTCCTGTATTCCGGAACACAGCAGCCACATGCAAAAACCTTACTAAGCAATTAAACACATTTACGACAATCACACGGTTGATGGCCAGGTGAGATGTGGGGCCTCAAACACCACAGAGTCCTTAATGATCCTTTTCTAACAGCCTATCAGAGTTTTCTCACGCGCCACATCATGTCATCCTGGTGTATAATTACACAAATCTTGAGCAACCACGCATCATTTTTTAACCAACATTAAACTCACAGTACCCTCTCCACTTTCCAAGTTCGCACAACCCATGATCACTTGAACTTCTCACCGTTCCCTTCATTACCCTGGCACATTCAACACACTTGCACAACCTCGTCCAATACTTTCATGAATCTTCACCGAACCAGAAACGTTCCTCTCATTAATACACCTATTAATCCCGGCCAAAAGTGTCCCTCCTCAACCCTCACCCCGGGTATGACAGTCGATTCAAACATTCTGTTTAAAAAGGGGTACTGAAACACATGCAAATAAGATCGGTGACTGGGAACCCGATGCTGAGGAACTCTACCCACTCGGCATAATTCCCTCCCATACGCATTTATTTGTACCCTCACTTTTTGCTCCTTATACAGTTTATTTTCCCAATCACTAGTTTCATCCCCCATAAACACTTGTTCTAAGTATAAACGCTGCAGTGCACGCCTTTCACTCTATTCAATTAGGCTGCTGCCAGTCAAAGCCAGCTAAAGTGCCCCTCTTATGACTCCACAAAAATCCTCAGAAATCCCATGTCTTGCAATCATCGACCTTCGGGCAGCCAACTGCGAATTCCGAAACGCCCCTCCCCACTAACATTTCCCCCCTATTACCTATAAATGTTCGCATGAACTCCTTAGTTCTACATAGCACGGATCTTGCCGCTACTCCCGAAGGGAGGGCTGCCCTTACCTTTAGGGACCAGCACCACAATGCTGTAGTCTGCTTATCTCCCAACTTTCCCATCTCCTTTATACAATTAAAGTCATAACCATGAACTTTCCTATCGCAAACCGCCAAATGCTGTACATAAAGTTCCACAGCTAGGACATCAATAAACGGGCATTTTCCCATTTTCCTCATGCCTGTAAAGCAATTCTTATCTTCTCTGCTGTAATTACCCCACCTAAAGCCGTTCTATCCACTAGTACCTAATTGCACAGTGCCTAAGTAAACCCCTACCTACACTCCATCACACCCCCTTTGTCAGTTACCTTTTCATAACCACTTATTCAGCATATGCACTCATACCTGCTTTATTTCTTATCTCCTGCCTATTTTCTATAGATCCCACATGTCTCATTTACGTTAATTCAGGATAGCATCAGCGCTGCTTTTGCTTTTGAATGTCGAAACCACACCACGTGACGGCTGGTCTCGCCACAAAACTTTTCTAACCTGCTGTCACCTACTGCTTGAACCCGAATCATTTTGCAAAGTTTCGCAAATCCTCTCTTCTTTGATGTTTACTGTTCGTCGCCATGGGGAAAAAAAACATCCACAACCCATTCCCTGCATAACAAACGTCTTAATCGATCCTCTAAATAATTTGCAAGCCCATATTTTAAATTATTTACATGTTTACCCTCCTCTCCATAGTTACTTTCTTATCCTTCTTTAGCCCATAATCCCACCATGTAACAAAGTCATCCACCTCCTGAGCTTCCTCCGTAAAAACTCTGTTCCCATAGAATAGAAAAAACACTCAAACCTTCTTCATCACTCAACACTACTATGTTCAATTTCAATAAGTCAATCTATTTGGGCTAGCTTCCTCCCTACCCTACTTCCCCACATCAGCTTATGATCTGGACATAGTCGCTCAAACGGTATTAAACAGATTTGACAACATCCCCTTGAGAAAAGATATTTTCTATCTCAAACTCGCTGCTTATCCTCCTAACAAAAGTATGCTCTGTTTCCCCCCAAACGCATCCACATAAAACCTACATCCTCATAAATCCCTGAGAGTTACTGAAAATATGTTTACCTTTGGTTCCTACGCCAGCCGCGCTATGTAATGCAGTTCAGTTCACCACTCTATTGCTACTTCCGGAAGTGCACACAAAAATAAAACAAGATCCTCGCACAACAAACATCCTTCTTACTGCATTTTGTATTCTCCAACAGGCGCAGACCACACTTACAAAAGATACACGCTTACCATCACGACTCATCAACATGACAACACCTCCCCTCCTTTCCCCCCCCCCCTCCCCCCCCTCACCGCCCCCCCTACCAACCCCCCCTCCCCCCTCCCCCTACCCCCCCCCCCCCTCCCTCACATTCTTATGCAAAACAAACGGGCTTGTGGCTTTATTAACATTACCCACACACTTTTATAAGGGTAGTAGGCCCGGGTCATTACTTGATTAAACTTGGTACCTAACACCTTACCCTCTTGAAATTATGTTTCTGGAGGTGCACAACATCCACTCTAATTTATCAAGAAAAAACATACACAACATTCTTCTTTGTTAGCTAATAAGCCATTAAAACATGACAGTCATATCACTGACGGGCTTTTAATATTTTCCACCCTGCCCCTTCTACTCTTTTCACCACTATGTTATTACTTTCACATATACCTTCTTTCCCCCCTCCTTCTTATGATGTCTCTTTTTTGCTCTCTCCCCAATTCCCCACTCTTCCCTCTCGACCATCCCAGTTTCTGCTTCCAGACCTCTGCGCTGGGCATCTGTAATCATTTCCGAGGTCTGACGTAGCTGCCGTTTCCTTGTTTACAATCCTGTCCCCATAACATTTGTTGGAAGCCACACGGTGAACTCAACATACCATCTTAAAATATTTTATTTAATCCACTATTTTGACGTCCGGTCACTCTTCATTTCCCAAATTTCTTTCATATCATCACAAGCTGGAGCGATAAATCTCCAGTACATCTTGCTCAGATTAACGGTCTCCTCAGGCGGTGGCCAAGGTCTTCCAAACTTCTCTAAATTTTCCTATAGTTCAAACACTTCCTCATGTTTGGTCCATAACTCTGCAGTCTACTGGGAGGAGATTCGGGCAGGGAAAACGAGGGAGGATCCACCAGTCCTTAAAATTCTTCGGATCCACATCTCACCCCACCAACGACCACGCCCTCCCCCTCATGTGAGTAATCCTACTCCTGCACCCATAAAGAAACAGGGGCCTGGGCGTCTTCTACCACAGGTTCAGACAGGCTGCGTCTTTTTCTTCTCCACATGCTGCAGCTATTTACATGGAGAGGTTCTCGGGGGTCACGCCCGCGGGGCCGGTCTGTGCCAGGCCTCTGGTGGATCAGCTCCTGATCACCCCAGGCTTGTGACAGACTGGCTGCACGCAAACCAACCGCCCTTAGAGCCACGCCGGTGATTCAGGAAACTGAATTTAGGTGCTTGTCCAGTGCCAGCTTTGAAGGACTGCCCAGGGGTCCTGTTGTGTAATCCCCTTATGTGTGCTGGGAGGGTCCGTTGAACAGCTATGTGGTTCTATCACCACATTGCGAGAGTTTACGACTTTGTTCGGGATACATAAACCTGAAACTGTGTCTTGAATTTGATGATTAAATTGTTAAGATGGTATTTCTGGGATGTTCAATGTATTTTAAGGTTTAAAATTCCCTTTCTGGGCAAACTTGCGTAGGCGGCCTGCTACCCCACTATACCATGCTGGGCAACATTTAATGTCCCACGTTTCTCGAAGACTTTTCTGATATCAGTTTTTCACCTTCAAGGGAACATACATAAACTTTATCTAGGGTATTAAAGCCTGATAACATCACTTCATTTCCACAGTACGAGGTTACATCACGGAACTCCACGTCCTTGGAAGCTAGATTAACCAACGATTCTTTACCGATTGCTGTAGAGCAGTTCTTTCACGAAGATTCTATGTGGACCATTTAAAGGCCACTCCATATTAATTACTCCATCTTGAATCTCCATTTACGTCTTTCTGATTGATTCTTATGTAAGAGGACCTGTCTGAACTCTGCGAAATGTCCCAGGGAGGAAGCTCCAATACAATAGTATTAATTTGGTCTATTGGGGGACAAACCTGCCATGTTGACAGCAGTTAATTTTCCTTGAGGTTTATCAGGAGGCTTAAAAAACCATCTCCTCACACCACACAGACAGGCAACTGAGGAGCCGTCTGCGCCAGAGTAGCTCCTCTCGGCCCGATTAGCGAGAGGGGACACTAGTCGTAGGTTGTTATACCTGTTGTTAGGACTGTACTTAGCAGCAGAGTGTAGGTTGTGTACTTGTGTAAAACACTGTACTTAGCCGGAGAGTGTATGGTTTATGTGTTTGGAGGGTGACTTTTAGTGTATTATGTATAATGTAAGTTATTCAGTAAGATATGTTCTAGAAGATAAATGTTGTTTTCTTGCTCCACCAGTGTCCTTGTTATAAATTGCTTTACAGGAGAAAAAAACCTTGGTTCATGAAAACCGTTTCCGCGATTTCAGGCCTGGTTTACTTTAGCATGTTCTGGTAATGAATCAGATTCTTTGGGGGCCTTTATAGTGATAGAGTTTTTACACAGTGTAACTATGGGGGCCACAGGGTACATTCAAAAAGAGGATCGGTGTCTTGAATTATGGTCGTATAACATTCCATGTGTCCTGTTTAAGGTGGTGAGGAGAAGTTGAGTAGGCGGGGGTTTATGTTTTATGCCTGTATTGTTTTTGTATGTAGTTAGGCACATGGTAAAGTGTTGGATGTTCTTTTAGTGAGCAAAATTATAGCTTTTGATATTTGGGTGGCGTAGGCTGTCGGTGATTGGGATTTATTTACATTGTGATTGCCTGCCCTTATGTTGAGTTTGTTAGAAGCCCTTAGGTGATTTGCATGTTGCTAACCCCATTGCATAAATGCCCTATGGTGAGATAAAGGGTAGATGATGAATAGAATACAGTGACAGAGAGCTGATTGCAGGCATGTACCGTATCTTTGATTTGTGATGCCTCTCATGTTTGAAGGAATTTTCTTGGAAATTTGTTGTATTAAGTGTCTGGGATTGAGGGTACTGCTTCTAGGTGGATCTTTCCTTGGGAGTTTTCCCTTGTAAGGTCTTGTTTGGATGGGTGATCCATTTAGTGTTTATGTTAGTGAACATTTGCAGCTCTGGTTCCAAATGAAGGAGTAGGTTTTGTTCAGCCTTTAGGAAAGTTTATTCGTTTATCAATCAGGTAGATATTTTCTCAATTGAGTCATTCTGAAACGTGGTTGGCATGTAAAGGCTGGTTTGGGTGTGAGACGTGAGAAGGGGTGACGTATGTAATTGTCATCTTTAAATATATATTGGTTTTGATGTAAGCTGTTATGTGCATTCGGAGGTCATTGTGTAGATGAGGAAGGAGGAGTAGTTCTAGGGACAATTCTGTGGGGGACTCTATTGTGATTGGTTGTTGTGGAAGGGAGTTTGCACCATTTGCGTACACATTATTTTGGCTTCTGTACTCTAAAAAGAATGACCTTTAGGTAGTGAGGGAGTGGGCCTCTTATAACCACAGTGTGGTTAATTTAGTGAGCAGAATTTCGTGGTTTCGACTGTATCAAATGCTTATGTTAAGTCAATTAAAAATTCCAAGTGGGGATTCTTTTTCTCTCGATGAGTGGAATTATATTAGTTCCAGCCCATGTGTATAGAGGCATCGTTGGGCTTTATTTATTAACTGAATCCAAAACTGACAGGGGAGTGACTGCTTGTTTGAGATAAGGTAAGAAAAATCCGTCTATGGATTTTAAATAATTTTTCAAAGGATTTTAGGGAGTGTGGTAGTTAGAAATTGGTCTGCAGGTTATTCAAGTCAGCCTCTGATCACCTCTTCGTGGATAGGGGGGTCAACCTCGCTATTTTTGAAGGAAACTTGCTGGGAAGGTTGGGAATTCAACGGATTTGTTGAATGTGTGTCTGGCAGAATTGGTGACAGTTATACTTGTTGGAAGTTTTTTTGTTACATAAAAGAAGTCAAGATGTTTATGTCTCTGCGCCCTTTGTTCTTAAAGGGGTGTCCGATTTGATGGAGCGAAGAACCTTCTGTAGGGTTTGCTTGGAAATAGGAATAGTGAATGGGTAGGGGTGCCCTTTGCGGGTAAGGTACTGAATGAAACGGGTTGTTTGAGTTGGTGATTTCGGTAGCTAGATTTTTCCTGTGGTGGAAAGAAGACAACATTGGGAGTTATGTTGTATCAGATGGTGAGGAAGTCGGGGTTTGTCTGATTTTCTTTAATTTGAAGTTTTATTTTTTTTGTTTGTAGAATTGCCCTTTAGTTTTCTAGTAATTTAATCTGTTTTCAATTAATGCCATTTTCAGAACCTATCTTTCTCAGGCTGGTAAGGTGGATGATTAACATTAGATGGTCTCTAGTTAAAATAATATTGACACCTTCTGTGCTGTGTTTTTTAATTGGGTGTTGTTTATAGGAGTAAGTGGGTTCTTTTTATACAATTATTAAATATTCCATTTGAAGTCTGTCTAGGTTTCTTCAAGCTCATTATTCTTGCCAGTCGACATTCTAATAGCTGCTAAAAAGCATTATTTTTACCGCTGTTTCGTTTGGCAGTCTGAAGGGTAAAAATTAGTAGTGTACTTGGGGCAATTTACTTGGTTGGTTATGAGAAGGGTAGGGTAGTGGGTTCGTGGTTGTTGGTCTGGGTCTTCTGCCTGACTTTTAAAGGGCGAAATGGTGTTAGTTCCAGAAGTGCTCCAATCAGGGGATATTTATTCTGGGAGATTCTTTATAGGTTTTTGATACTGTTGGTTTGCAACAAGCTGATTGCTATAGTGTTGTGAATTCAATTACTTTGGGTCCTGGTCATAGTAGGTAGATTTCTGTTTTGTGCATTTTCCTGTTTCGTATAGACTGTCTTTGTTATATGTGCATCAGTTATTCAAATTCCCTTAATTTTCACTAAAAGTCGGCCCCTCAGGGAAAGGTTCATGAAGTTCTGGTAGGAGGGCCTCCTTGATTTAGGGGAAATTGGAATCTGTGGCTCCAGTTCCCCGAATTAAGCATGAATGCCTTCCACATTCCCCCCAAGGCGCTGTATAATCCTACAGTTTTAGCGCTTCCCCTTTGATGATGATGATGATGATGATAATAATAATAATAATAATAGTAATAATAATAATAATATAATAATAATAATAAAATTCACTAAGGTGGTAAATGAGATTAAGACACATGTGCAACATCTGGGTATCTTTATTGTAGACGTTTCGCCATCCAGTGGCTTTATCAATACAAATTCTAGGACATAACTTGAAGACAGTAGAACTATGTACAGAAGATGAGGTAATCAGTCCCTCAACCTAGGAGTAGGTGCGAAGAGCACCATAGTCGTGGAGATTCTGAAGCAGAAGAAAGGATCCTGGCGCTTATATAGTAACGTCAGGTGAAGCAGACGAGGGCATATTCACCAGTGAATATGCCCTCGTCTGCTACACCTGACGTTACTATATAAGCGCCAGGATTCTTTCTTCTGCTTCAGAATCTCCACGACTATGGTGCTGTTAGCACCTACTCCTAGGTTGAGGGACTGATTACCTCATCTTCTGTACATAGTTCTACTGTCTTCAAGTTATGTCCTAGAATTTGTATTGATAAAGCCACTGGATGGCGAAACGTCTACAATAAAGATACCCAGATGTTTCACATGTGTCTTAATCTCATCTTGTCGGTATTATATACCATTCGTACACAAGGTGGTAAATGTTTGACTGTGGTACTCTGTAGATGTTTATAACTGTGAGGGGTTTTTGCAGGTCTTTTGATTTAAATTTAGCTATAATATATTCACGATGCTCATCCCTTGTGCAAGAATTATTGATACAGTCAAGTTGTTTCGAGTAGTATATAGGTGTTCCACCCCCTTGCCGGTCTGTCCTACAGTTGCGTATGGGTGTGTATCCAGGAATGGTATAGACATTTGTAGTGCCAGGCTTTAGCCAGGTTTCTGTGAGTGTGATGATTGACATACTGGAATTACGGAATTGATAATGCTGTGAGTCATCCTAATGTTTGTCAAGTTCTGACATTGTAATTAAGACAGTTATGTTATTGTTTGCTCTGAGTAATGTCTTAGTTTGGTCTGCTGTTTTAAAATTACATTGTGTTTGATTCGTGTAAATTTCATTTAATAAAATGTTGATATCACATCAAGGGTTTGTAATCATAGAATGAGGTGACTCTACAACTAGATTTTGAATAAGTATTGACTGAACTTAAAATTATGTACTTAACTAATTTATCTTACTGCTAATGAAACTTTACACTAGTTTTTTTTTTTGGGGGGGGGGAACAAATACAGAATTTACAGTTTCCTGTTTATAAGGTACAAATTTGATGAATTAATATTGAACTGTTATATTTTTAGGTTTGACAAAGTTGTAGATTTGAATAGTTTTTACTGAACACAATGAAATGAAATAAGAGAAAGAAGTTTATAATACATTGAATAATTATAATACATTAATTTGTTATTATGGCACAAAGTGTGACAATATATTGCACTGGTACACATGAAGTTACAATAGAAAAGAATATATATTAAAATTAAAAAAGCAAAGGAAATATGATATTACTGGTTTACTAAAACCCAACGCTGCCATCTGTGACCAAACCTCATGTAGATCAGAGCCTGATCAACCAGGCTGTTACTCCGGGCTGCACGCAATCCAACGTACGAGCCACAGCCGGCTGGTTAGGTACTGACCTTAAGTGCTTGTCCAGTGACTGGTAATCCCCCTTATGTATGCTGGGAGGCAGTTGAACAGTCTCGGGCCCCTGACACTTATTGTATGGTCTCTTAACGTGCTAGTGACACCCCTGCTTTTCATTGGGGGGATGTTACATCGTCTGCCAAGTCTTTTGCTTTCGTAGTGAGTGATTTTCGTGTGCAAGTTCGGTACTAGTCCCTCTAGGATTTTCCAGGTGTATATAATCATGTATCTCTCACCACCTGCGTTCCAGGGAATACAGGTTCAGGAACCTCAAGTGCTCCCAGTAATTGAGGTGTTTTATCTCCATTACGCATGCCTGTTTGTTGTTTAATATGTTTATTATGCACCCCATACCCATCCTGTGGGCGGTAGTCAAAAGATTACAGAGGTACATAATTGGTCCAGGGACTGGACTCCAAAGTTTTGATAGCTGAGCAAGTTACAGAGGTAATGAACTCACAATTTACAAAGGTAATGCCGTGAAGGTTCTCTGTACATTTTCTAGGTCAGCAATTTCACCTGCCTTGAAAAGGTGCTGTTAGTGTGCAGCAATATTCCAGCCTAGATAGAACAAGTGACCTGAAGAGTGTCATCATGAGCTTGGCCTCCCTAGTTTGAAGGTTCTCATTATCCATCTGTCATTTTTCTAGCAGATGCGATTGATACAATGTTATGGTCCTTGAAGGTGAGATCCTCCGACATGATCACTCCCAGGTTTAAGTTGAATTTTGTGCAGAGATTTAAAAGCTCGTGAGTGTGTGAGTTCTCGTCTGAGCTGCCTCCTGGTGTTGTCACTACAACAACATTTTTAACTATATTCCTCCATTTTATGTGCCTCAAGTTAAAATCCCCCAGGAGCAAGATGTTGGGGGCAGCAGCTGGCAGATTTTCCAGACAGTGGTCAATTTTCACCACATGTTCCTGGAATTGTTGGGACGTTGCATCCGGAGGGTTGAAGATTTGCGGCAAATGCTCAGCATAACAAGGGACTTTATAGTAGTATGTTATTGATGTCAGCTAAGTTTTATATACCTTGTACATGTTATTGTATACCTTGTACATATACTTGTATACCTTGTACATATACTTGTATACCTTGTACATGTTATTGTATACCTTGTACATATACTTGTATACCTTGTACATGTTCTTGTATACCTTGTACATATACTTGTATACCTTGTACATGTACTTGTATACCTTGTACATATACTTGTATACCTTGTACATATACTTGTATATCTTGTACATATACTTGTATACCTTGTACATGTACTTGTATACCTTGTACATATACTTGTATACCTTGTACATATACTTGTATACCTTGTACATATACTTGTATACCTTGTACATGTTATTGTATACCTTGTACATATACTTGTATACCTTGTACATGTTATTGTATACCTTGTACATATACTTGTATACCTTGTACATGTTCTTGTATACCTTGTACATATACTTGTATACCTTGTACATGTACTTGTATACCTTGTACATATACTTGTATACCTTGTACATATACTTGTATATCTTGTACATATACTTGTATACCTTGTACATGTACTTGTATACCTTGTACATATACTTGTATACCTTGTACATATACTTGTAATATCTGTACATATACTTGTATACCTTGTACATGTACTTGTATACCTTGTACATATACTTGTATACCTTGTACATATACTTGTATACCTTGTTACATAACTTGTATACCTTGTACATGTTATTGTATACCTTGTACATATACTTGTATACCTTGTACATATACTTGTATACCTTGTACATGTACTTGTATACCTTGTACATATACTTGTATACCTTGTACATATACTTGTATACTTGTACATATTACTTGTATACCTTGTACATGTACTTGTATACCTTGTACATATACTTGTATACCTTGTACATATACTTGTATATCTTGCACATGTACTTGTATATCTTGCACATGTACTTGTATATCTTGCACATGTACTTGTATATCTTGTACATGTTTTTGTATACCTTGTACATATACTTGTATACCTTGTACATGTACTTGTATACCTTGTACATGTACTTGTATACCTTGTACATATACCTACATACCTTGTACATGTACTTGTATACCTTGTACATATACTTGTATATCTTGCACATGTACTTGTATATCTTGTACATGTTTTTGTATACCTTGTACATATACTTGTATACCTTGTACATGTTCTTGTATACCTTGTACATACACTTGTATATCTTGTACATGTACTTGTATACCTTGTACATATACTTACATATCTTGTACATGTACTTGTATACCTTGTACATGTACTTGTATATCTTGCACATGTACTTGTATATCTTGTACATGTTTTTGTATACCTTGTACATATACTTGTATACCTTGTACATGTACTTGTATACCTTGTACATGTACTTGTATACCTTGTACATATACCTACATACCTTGTACATGTACTTGTATACCTTGTACATATACTTGTATATCTTGCACATGTACTTGTATATCTTGTACATGTTTTTGTATACCTTGTACATGTACTTGTATACCTTGTACATGTTCTTGTATACCTTGTACATACACTTGTATATCTTGTACATGTACTTGTATACCTTGTACATTTACACCTTTCACATGTGCTTGAATACCTTGTACATGTACTTGTATACCTTGTATATGTACTTGTATACCTTGTACATGTACTTGTTTACCTTGTACATGTACTTGTATTCCTTGTACATGTACTTGTACTCCTTGTACACGTACCTGTATACCTTGTATATGTACTTGTATATCTTGTACATGTACTTGTATACCTTGTACATGTACTTGTATACCTTGTACATATACTTGCATACCTTGTACATATACTTGTATACCTTGTACATGTACTTGTATACCTTGTACATGTACTTGTACATCATGTACATGTACTTGTATACCTTGTACATGTACTTGTATACCTTGTACATGTACTTGTATACCTTGTACATGTACTTGTACACCTTGTACATGTACTTGTATACCTTGTACATGCACTTGAATATCTTGTACATGTACTTGTATACCTTGTACATGTACTTGTATACCTTGTACATGTACTTGTATACCTTGTACATGTACTTGTATACCTTGTACATGTACTTGTATACCTTGTACATGTACTTGTATACCTTGTACATGTACTTGTATACCTTGTACATGCACTTGGATATCTTGTACATATACTTGTATACCTTGTACATGTGCTTGTATACCTTGTACATATACTTGTATACCTTGTACATGTACTTGTATACCTTGAACATGTACTTGTATACCTTGTACATGTACTTGTATACCTTGTACATGTACTTGTATACCTTGTACATGTACTTGTATACCTTGTACATGTACTTGTATACCTTGTACATGTACTTGTATACCTTGTACATGTACTTGTATACCTTGTGCATGTACTTGTATACCTTGTACATGTACTTGTATACCTTGTACATGTACTTGTATACCTTGTACATGTACTTGTATACCTTGTACATGCACTTGTATACCTTGTACATGTACTGGTATACCTTGTACATGTACTTGTATACCTTGTACATGTACTTGTATACCTTGTACATGTACTTGTATACCTAGTACATGTACTTGTATACCTTGTACATGTACTTGTATACCTTGTGCATGTACTTGTATACCTTGTACACATACTTGTATACCTTGTTCATGTACTTGTATACCTTGTACATGTACTTGTATACCTTGTACATGCACTTGTATACCTTGTACATGTACTTGTATACCTTGTACATGTGCTTGTATACCTTGTACGTGTACTTGTATACCTTGTACATGTACTGGTATACCTTGTACATGTACTTGTATACCTTGTACATGTACTTGTTGTAGACAGCCTGTACTGTCTGCACAGACAGCCCATGCTGTCTGCCAGCTTAGTTCATATTTCGCGCCACTCAGGTGCTGCCATCTATAGGCCTTTCCACTTCAGTATGCCCAGACTTGCCTCGCTCTCACTCACTCACACAGCGGCCTGGCATCAAGACACAAGTACTCCCAGCTCTCTCTCGTGGGCATGGCCCTGCCCGGGCCATGGGCACAAACACACAAGCCTGTGTAACCCACCACCACTTAACAATAAAGTAAGAAGCCTCCGAAGACGTATATCACAAACACCCCGCTTACAGACTCACCAAACAACCTCATTATAAATTGTGACAGCGGTGCTTGCAGCAGTTGTGTTTGCCCCGCGAGGAGTAAGAGGTATGAAGTCATCTTCACTTCATCACCCTACACAAGAAGCATCCGTCTCTCAACGAGTTATCCTGATGTCGTGTCTGCACGTTTGAGCATCCAGACACAGGTACAAGCAGGATCCAGCCGAAATTTATCGAAATTCTCCGAGAAATGTGAGTGGCGTCACAGTGACCCCACGCTACAGCGTCCCAGTGACCCCACGCTGTTTCTCAAGTCACGTGTTCAGCGTCACTTGTATGTTGCTGTTGTTGTTCAGCTCAGCACAGCTGTTTCAGCAAGCCAGAGGTGAGTTTTGTGGTGATTTCTGCGTCCAGTGTGAGTTCTCTATGTGTTTGTGGGTGGGGGAGGAGAGGAGAGGAAGTGGCTGTTCCTCACCTTGCCCGCTCGCCCTACCCACGCTCACCAGCCTACCATACACCACTCACTACTGCCCACTCCCTCTGCTGTGTTTTTCTGCTGTTTTTCGTATGAATTCATTGCCAGAGCTGTGTATCCGAGTGCCCGAGGCCACTCGAAGCTACGTGGATTACGACGTCACGTGGGTGTGGCCGATGTCACGTAGACCTACAAAGCCACGTGAGTTACCAGATGTCCCAGGCCACATGCTGTGGTCTGCTGCCCGCATCACATCGACGCCACCCACGATGCTGCCCGACTTCATGACGTCACGATGTCTGCTGACGTCACCTCACGATGTCTGCTGACGTCACCTCACGATGTCTGCTGACGTCCCCTCACGATGTCTGCTGACGTCACCTCACGATGTCTGCTTGACGTCACCTCACGATGTCTGCCTGACGTCACCTCGAGATGTCTGCTGACGTCACCTCACGATGTCTGCCTGACGTCACCTCGAGATGTCTGTTGACGTCACTGCTGCTGATGTCACCTTGCGACATCACGCCTGACATCACATGATGTCACATCGAGTGTTCTAGTAATTATTTCAGTATTGTCGAGAAGATTGAGAGAAGATATATGTCGTGTGTTAATTAATTCCTCTCAGTCAGTGTTCTCACATTTTAGTATGTCTTAGTCAGTTTTATGCGCAGAAAAGCATCATTTGCTAGTTAAGCCATGTTGTACCGTATGTACAGCGGTGTGTTTGTAAGTTTTCCGTGTGTCCAGTGAGGTCTGTGGTCAGACCCTTGAGTTGTACCACTAAGTCACCCGTGACCAGTGTGTTTGACTGCTGATTACTCAGCCCTGAGCGTACGAGCCCTCTTGTACAGAAAGCTTTTATGCTCGTCGCTCGTGATGTTCTGTAGAATCGTACCTGCTACGATTCCCATCGAGATTTGTTTCACTTCACCTCCAGACCTTCAGAGTGCAGTTATATGTAGAGAAACAAGTCTGGGGACGCTTAGACTACCCTCTGCTATAACTCCACTGTCGAGAGATGATACTCGTCAAGCCGCAGCCAGGCCTGTCGGCAGGCGCTGTGTCAGCCTCGTGTCACAAGCTTCAGTGAGCAGCCTGCACAAAGATGTCGTCACTTTGACTGCTAGCTCTCTCACTGCAGTCTGGTGTATGATGTTACGACTCCCAGATGTTTCGCCCAGTCGTCTCTGCCACGACTCGCTCCACAACTCGCTCCACGCTCGCCGGCAGTGACAGCCCAGCGACAGTACCAGTCGAGAAGTGTCCTCAAGCGCGCCAGAGCCTGCCCAGTCCCCGAGTTTGTCACGCCCCTCAGGCCCCAACCCTTCCCCGGAGAGTGAAAACTGCCACGACTCTACTTTCTGCTTCACCGGTTAGAGGAGCCCTCCCTTTTTCGCCCAGTCGCCCGCCACGATGTCCCCTGTTCAACGTGCCCGGGACAGCCAGGAACCGTCCAGTGATGAATGGTGTTCCTGCCCTTTGCCAAAAGTTTGCCCCATCCAGTTTTTCCCCTCCTGAGGAAGTTTTTTCTGCCCATATTGATAAGGGGATTGTGTTCTTCCCGTTCTCAGAGGAGCCCGATTTTCTTAACTACCCAGATTTCCGTGGAGACGCCGCGCGGAAGGTGCCATTTGTGACACCTGTTACTGTTTGCACAAGACACCCATGTTTTTTCCCTTAGTTCATTTTTATTTTCATCTGCCATATTTTATTATTAGTATATTGTGTTTTTCCTTTCCCACAGGGGGAACCAAGTACTTTACTACCATTTGTCCTCCGCGGGTATGGCCAGCTGGCCCGTATGGGCACAAACACCCACCCTGTCCCCCACTATTAAATGGCCCAAGGTAACTTTCAAACCCCACTTCAGTACCAAACCCCCCGTTTTTTAAACCTTTGGTACAGTCACTTTATCCCAGCTTTTTACCTTGTCATGTCCCTGTCCGGGCCATGCGCATCCCCCAGCCTTGGACCACCTTACTTAAACTTAATAACCTTTGAAGAGTATACTTTCATCCCCCCGTTACCGAGTACAAAAACCCCGTTTTTATTGTATACCTTGTACATGAAACTTGTAACCTTGTACAATGTCCCTTTTATACCTTGTACATGTATGGTATACCTGTCATGTTGATACCTTGTACATGCCTTGTATACCTTTACATGACTTGTATCCCTTTGTACATGTCTTGTATACCTTGTACATGTACTTGTATCCCTTGTACATGTACTTGTATACCTTGTACAGGGACTTGTATACCTTGTACATTTTCTTGTATACCTTGTACATGTACTTGTATACCTTGTCATGTACTTTTATACCTTGTAAAAGTACTTGTATACCTTGTACATGTATTTGTTTTCCTTGTACATGTACTTGTATACCTTGTACATTTTACTTGTATACCTTGTACATGTCCCTGTAACCTTGTAAAATGTACTTGATACCTTGTACATGTACTTGTATACTTGTACATGTAACTTGTATACCTTGTAAAATGTACTGTATTACCTTGTACATGTACTTTTTTATACCTGTACATGACTTATATCCTTGTACTTCCCTGTATCCCTTGACATGTCTTGTATACCTTGTACATTACTTGTATACCTTTGGGTACATTTTACTTGTATCCCTTGAACATGTACTTGTATCCCTTGTACATGTACTTGTTATACCTTGTACAGTACTTGTATACCTTGTACATGTACTTGATACCTTGTACATGTACTTGTATACCTTGTACATGTACTTGTAAAACCCTTGTCATGTACCTGTATACTTGTACATGTACTTGTATACCTTGTACATGTAACTTGTATACTTGTACATGTACTTGTATCCCTTTGTACATGACTTGTATACCTTGTAAATGTACTTTGTATTACCTTTGGTACATGTTTTGGGATACCTTGTACATTTACTTGAAATCCTTGTACATGTATGGTAAACCTTGTACATTACTTGTATAACTTGTACATGTACTTGTATACCTTGAAAATTTTATTTTGTTTTCCCTTTGTACATGTACTTGTAAACCTTGTACATGTACTTGTAACCTTGTCATGTACTTGTATACCTTGTACAGTATTTGTATACCTTTTTACATGTACTTGTATACCTTGTCATGTATTGTATACCTTGTACTTTGACTTGATACCTTGTACATGTACTTGTATACCTTGTACATGTCTTGTATACCTTGTACATGCCACTTTATACCTTGTACATGTACTGTATACCTTGTACATGTCTTGTATACCTGTACATGTACTTGTATCCTTGTACATGTATTTGGTATACCTTGTACATGTACTTTTAAAACTTGTACATGTACTTGTATACCTTGTCATGTACTGCATACTTGTACATGTAATTGTAACCTTGTACATGTCCCTGTATACCTTGTCATGTACTTGAAATACCTTTTTACAGTACTTGTATACCTTGTTCATGTACTGTATACCTTTTTACATGTACTTGTATACCTTGTACATGACTTTGTATACCTTGTACATGTACTTGTATACCTTGTACATGTCTTGTATACCTTGTACATGACTTGTATACCTTGTACATGTACCGGGTATACCTTGTACATGTACTTGTATACCTTGAAACATGTACTTGTATCCCTTGTACATGTACTTGTATACCTTGTACATGTACTTTTATCCCTTTGTACAGTACTTGATACCTTGTCATGTACTTGATACCTTGTACATGTATGTATCCCTTGTCATGTACCTGTATACCTTGTACATGTATTGTATACCTTGTACATGTACTTGTATACTTGTACATGTACCGGGTATACCTTGTACATGTACTTGTTATACCTTGTACATGTACTTGTATACCTTGTACATGTACCTGTATTCCTTGTACATGTACTTGTATACCTTGTACATGTACTTGTATCCCTTGTAAGTACCTGTATACCTTGTAATCCCTTGTATACCTTTACTGTACTTGTAACTTGTATGTACCTGTATAGTACATGTACTTGTATACCTTGTCATGTACCTGTATACCTTGTACATGTACCTGTATCCCTTGTCATGTACCTGTATACCTTGTCATTGTACCTGTATACCTTGTACATGTATTGTATACCTTGTACATGTAACTTGTATACCGGGACAGTACTGTAACCTTGTACATGTACTTGTTACCTTGACATGTACTTGTATACCTTGTACATGTACCTGTTTTCCTTGTACATGTACTTGTATACCTTGTACATTATGTATCTTGACATGTATGTATACCTTGTACATGTACTTGTTACCTTTTAACGTACTTGTATCCCTTGTCTGTACCTGTATCCTTGTAATGTACTTGTATCCCTCTTGAAACTTGTACTTGTATACCTTGTACATGTACCTGTATACCTTGTACAGTACCTGAAATACTTGTACTGTATTACCTTGTACATAGTACCTGTAATTACCTTTACATATGTACTTGTATACCTTGTACTTGTACCAATGTATATTTACCCCCCCCCAAAACCCCCCCCCCCCCCCCAAAAACAAAACCCCCCCAAACTTTAAATACCCCCCCCCCCCATCCCAAAAATCCCCCCCCCCTTTTTCCCCCCCTTTCCTTTTCCCCTGTCCGTATCCCTTGTAATGTACCGTAACCTTGACATGTACTGTTTCCTTTAAATGTCCTGTAAAAAACCCTTTACTTGTATTTGTTTACCTTGTACTGAGTATACCTGTCTGTATTGTATCCCTTTGTACAGTATTAAAAACTTGACTTGTACTTGTTACCTTGACATTTCCTGTATCCCCTTGTAAGTATGTTACCTTGTACTGTACCTGTACTTGTACATGTACCGATGCCTTGTACATTTTTGTTACTTGTACATTTTACTGGGTTTACCGGGAGAGAGTTTGGGGGGTCAACCCCCCCGGGCCCGGGTGAAACCCCGGGTGGATCGCCCCTGAAACCCAGGCTGTTGCTGGGCTGCACGAAAACCAAGTAACCCACCCCCGGTGATCGGGAAAAACCCCTTTAGGTTGCTTGTCCAGTGCACTTGAAGATGCCGGGGGGTTGTTGGGAAATCCCCTTATGTTGGGGGAGGCGTTGAACCTGGCCCCCTGACATTATTGTTTGGGACTATTGTATGGTCTCCTTAACTGCTAGTGACACCCTGCTTTTCATTGGGGATGGTGCACGTCTGCCAATTCCTATTGGCTTTCGTATTGAGTGATTTTTTCGTGTGCAAGTTCGGTACTAGTCCCTCTAGTTTGTCTTTTCTTCCAGTGTAATATAAGTCATGTATCTCTCCCTCCGCTTCCAGGAATATCAGTCCTAGAAACCTCCAAGCTCTCCCATAATTGAGGGGTTTTAGTAGCCGTTAGGCGAGCCGTGAAAGTCTCTGTACAATTTCTAGGTCGGCAGATCATTCACCTGGCCTTGATAGGTGCTGTATGTATAGATGGGCAGCAATATTCCACGCCTAGAAAGAACAATGTGACCTGAATAGAGTCATCATGGCTTGGCCTCGCCTAAAGTGTTTTTGAAGGGCTCATTATCCATCCTGTGCTTTTTTCTTGCAGATGCGAGTGATACGTGTCAGGTCCTTGTGAGGGAGATCCTACCTCCGACCATAATCACACGCCCAGGGCTTTGACGTTGGTGTTTCGCTCTATTTTGGTGGCCAGAATTTGTATTGAACCTGAGACGATTAATTTCCCCTCATTGTTTAACTTATCTGATTATGAAATTTCTCATCGTTGATCTTCATATTGTTTTCAGCAGCCCACTGAAAGATTTGGTTGATGTCCGCCTGGAGCCTTGCAGTTGTCTCAATGGAAACCACTGGCTTGCAGATTCGGTCATCTGCAGAAAGGAAGACACGTGCTGTGGCTGACATCCTTGTCTATGTCGGATATGAGGAAGAGGAACAAGATTGGGGGAGCTAGTAGCGTGTGCCTGTGAACAGAGCTTTTTCAACCGTAGCTGCCTCGGACGTTACTCTGTTGACGACTATTCTCTGTGGTCTGTTTTGAGGACAATTATAGATCCAGCGACCAACTTTTCCCTGTTATTCCTTTCGCGCGCATTTTGTGCGGAGATTACGCAATGGTCTCACTGTTCGAAGGCTTTTGCAAGTCTTATAGTTACATCTGCATTCCCTTTTTGTCTTCTATGCATTTAGACCCTTGTCGTCGGATCCAGTAGTGAGACAGACTGACGACCGTTCTAAACCCAAGGTGCCCGGGGTTGTGTAACGATTGGGTTTCTAGAATGGGGTGGTGTTCTTGCTTCTTAGGACCTTTCAAAGATTTTTATTAGATATGATGTGAGTGGCTATGGTCTTAGTTCTTTGTGTTGCTTTACTGCCCCCTTTGTGGAGTGGGCTATTCCTGGTCTGTTGTTTTTAGTAACTGAGGACGACTCCCCGTGTCCATGCCTCCTCTCCTTAAAGGATGGAAAGGCTCGTGATAGGGCTTCTTGCAGTTTCTTGGATGAACACAGAGTTCCTTGAGTCTGGCCCCTGGGCAGAGTGCCTGGCATGTCATTTAGACGCTGTTCGAAGTCATTTGGCGGAGGATAACATCGGATAGGCTTGTGTTAATCAAATTTTGTGGCGCTCTCATATAAAATCTCATTTTGATCTTCGACTCTCATCTGGTGACGGATTGCTTAAAAACTTGAGTCAATTGGGACTTGATAGCTCACTCATTTCCTGCTGTCATCTGTTAGGACCCATCTTGTTTATGTAGGGGCCCAATACTGGACGTTGTTCTGGTTTGATTTGGCATAGGAAAGAAATACTTGGGTTTCTTGTTCGATTTCATTTATTGGCTTTTTAGTTCTTCCCGCAATTCCTGACATCCTAAAGGATTCTTTTAGCATAAGTTCGAGCTGGCTTGTTCTCTGACTCATGGTCTCCCTGCCCGCATTTCGTGATATATTGACCTCTTTTAGCGCGCTTCTGTTATTCTTTTACGCGTCGCAGTAAAGGGAGCGCCTGTCCTCTTTCTATTTTACATCTACTCCTCCTTTTTCTTAGAGAATAAGCATGGGCATACATCGCGTAGCCACCGAGAATTAATCTGTTCTAAGGCAAAAGTTTGGGTCTGTGTTGCTTAGTATTTCTTCCCTAGCTTTATCGGTTTAGGACTTGGTACTTGTCCCACTTTTATGTTTGTGGGTATTGAAGTTGAATTTGGAATGCTCCCTCGGGACTATCTCTTTAGTCGGTTCTGAGGAGCCACGCATACATGTCTGAACCTCAATTATTTGTGATCTGAGTATAGATTGTTTTTTTGATATGTGAAATTTCTTTCAATCTATCTTGTTAGTGAAGATGTGTCTAGGGTATTCTTCCAGTCCTAGTATGGCTCTCTTATTTCTGTTTAAATTGTTTTTGTGCAGAGATTTAAAAGCTCGTGTGATGTGAGTTTGCATCAGAGCTTGCCTCCTGGTGTTATTACTGCAACATGATTATTTGCTATAGCCTCCATTTTAGGTGCCTTAATTGGAAAACCGCCGCCAGGAGCGAAGATGTTGGGATGCGAGGAAGCTGGAAGATGTTCCAGTCAGGTGGGTCATTTTTTAACACTGTTCCTGAATTGCTGGGATGTTGCAGCCGGAGGCTTGTAGACTACCACAATACTAGAGTTTTGGCTTCATCGACCTTTTACGGCTAAACAACATCCTCTACGTCATTTGGGCATTAAGCAGTTTCTGTGCCAAACAAGGTGACTCTGCAATGTAAGCCAACCCCCGCCTTTTGCCTGTTCACTCTGTCACATCTGTATAGGGTGTGTAACCTGGATCCTATTTCGTTGTCCAAGTATCCGTTTATGTGGGTCCTCAGTGAAAGCCGCGTTAAGTGCCTTTGCCGCTGCAAGCAGTGCACACCGGAGGTAGGTATGTTGTTGTTTTGCGGGATGTAGTACCCTGTATATGTTGCAAAGAAGAATGTTAATCGGACTGGTGGTATTGTTTGGTACAGGGGGGGGATTTTTTTTCTCCGGCATAGTATCTGTATCTGTTGGTTTGGATGGAGCCATCGACTGTGGTTTTTCCACTCCAGGAATTACTGGATTTGGTTGTAACGATTTCGCCATTTCCTGCCATTTTTTTTCCTTCCTGGCACTAAACAACCTCTCCCTCTTGAGGTGGCAGTGGCTACCAGGTGTTCCCATGGCCTGGATGTTTGTATCTTGTCCCCTTTAGAGGGTATGCCTGGCAATTTAATGATAGCACAGTCCTGTTTCCTGTACTGAAGAGGTAGCACATTGTCAGGGTGAAAAAGCTTACAGAAGGGAGTTTTGCATTTTCCGTTTGTCCATGTACTAGTATACCTGGATACTATAACTTATACCTTGTACATGTACCGGTATACCTTGTACTTGTACCTGTATACCTTGTACAGGTACTTTGTTAAACTTGTACATGTACTTGTATACCTGTGTACATGTACTGTATTCCCTTGTACATGTACTTGTATACACTTGTACTTGTACCTTGTATTACCTTGTACATGTACTTGTATACATTGTACTTGGTACCGGTATACTTGTACATGTACTTTATAACCTGTACATGTACTTGTATAACCTTGTACATTTACCTGTATTCCTTGTACAAGTACTTTTAATACCTGTGTACTTGTACTTGTATACCTTGGTAATGTACTTGTATACCTTGTACTTGTACGCAGTAACCTTGTACATGTAACTTGTATACCTTGTACTTGTAAGTGTATCCCTTGTACATGTACGGGTATACCTTGTACATGTACTTGTATACTTGTGCATGTACTTGTATACCCTGTACAGTACTTGTATTCCTTGTACATGTACTTGTATACCTTGTTACAATGTACCTGTATACCTTGTACATGTATCCTGTTTACCTGTACATGTAACTTGTATCCTTTACTTGACGTGTATACCTTTGTCATGTACCTGTAATACCTTCGTACATGTACTTGTATACCTTTACCATGTACTTGTAAAACCTTGTACTTTACTTTTATACCTTGTACTTGTTACTTTATACCTGTACATGTACCTGTATACCCTTGAACAGTACTTGTATACCTGTACATGTACTGTATACCTTGAACTTGTACTTGTTATACCTTGTCATGTACGTGTATACCTGTACATGGTACTTGTAAAACCTTGACATGTACTGTATACCTTGACAATGTACTTGTATAACCTTGTACAGTGTACTGTATCACCTTGTACATGTAACTTGTATACCTTGTACATGTACCTGTATACCTTGGTACATGTACCTAAAGAAAATAAAGATGTTATTATTATTAATTGGAAATTTTTTTTGTTTTTTCCGAAGCTATACCCTAATATGTTTAATGTGTCATATAGAAAAAAAATATTTGACAATGGGATAGAACCAAGAGTTCCCTTTGCGCATGCGGGGGAGTGCGGGTGGAGGTTAAAAACGGGGGCCAGGGGGGCGGAGTGTTTTAAGAGTGGGGGGCTTTTAAAAACCGGGGATCAAAAATTGGCGCACCGGCCAAAGGGATTAATGGGGGCCTCATTTATAATGGGAATGTCGTAACTTTTCCGGGAAGAGGAGGGAACGTGATTTACGGGACCACCGTAAAAAGGTGGTAAAATTAGTGAATAAGGGTTCGACCGATGTGACGGGGCCCCCCATGGTGTGGCCAGGGGAAATACCCGGTTTTTTTAACCTCACTCACCGGCCCAATCTTAAGGGAGTACCTCTAAGGGGATAAAAATTATGAGACTTTAAAAATCCTTGTGAAGGGAAATTTAACATGATAAAAACATTAATTAAGAGAAGCGGTTTAAAAATAATCGCCCTGCTCCGGGGAAACGCTATTCCGCCCGGGGATAGTGAACTTTATGGAATCACTCTTTTAAACCGGAAAAACCCGCGGATACCTCGTCCGGCGGAATAAAAACCCGTGTGGGTGTAGCAGAACATCGAAAAGAGGGTGAATGGAAAATAAGGAACAACACCCACAGTTAAAAACCCTTCTATTAACAGGAAACGGGCCTTTAGGTTTTTGTAATTGGATAGGTTAGGGGTTATCCAGCACAAAAGGACCCCCCAAAGAATTCGGTAATGGTGAGATTATGTAAAATTTTTTCCTTGAGGATATTTCCATTTAACCTACCCCCCCCCCCCTTATTCAGTTAAAATAATATAATTTTACGTCCCAATTAATTAGACACCGTACTTGTGGGGGCTATCCAACCCACTGGCTCGGGGAGATAGGATAAGATTGAGGGCAAGGGAAACCCCTTCCGTGACCAGGGGTGGTTAATTTTCTCAATTCACACGGTGACACGGGAAACAATTGGTTTTCTCCCCAAAATTACTTTTAGTGTTACAAAAAACCCCGATTCAAAACTGAACTCCAGGAAAACTAGAAAAACTGCCCTTCTAGCACCACCTGTTACCCGGTTTTCGAACAATACAGATCCTTGTCCAATTATCCATTTAAAATTCAGTATGGTTCAATATGCTTTAGGATACAACTGGGTGGCTACTAACTAAGAAATTAAAATTTTAAAAAATTTTTTAATAGTAATTTCTAAGTATAATTTTAAATTAAATTTAAATTTCAGCAATCAAAAAAAAATCAATCTCTCGATTCAATATTTTTTTGGGTGAAGCAATATCACATTTAAATTCTTTTGTACCCATACATTAACATTTAATAAGAATTACAAATATGTACAAGTGAGTGGTATCGTATAATTCCTTAAATAGCTACGTGCCAAGACTCGAATTAGACTTAAACAAGGACTGACAAAGTCCCCCAAATAAACAACTTTTGGGGCCGACTGGGAACCCGAACAGTCGCTTTAACAACAAAGAATGCAAGCCCCCAAAACAATACAAAATCAAATGACTGC